>JALPQI010006446.1:0-54842 GCA_025490895.1 Thaumatotibia leucotreta
TGCATTCCTGCATTGATCAAATAGCGAGTAACATAAAAAAGGCAAATGCAGAGATCCTTCATCTTGGGCTTTCTGACCACGAAACTGCGCAATCTCTAACACTTCCAGCCGTTAACCGACATAGAGCCTATACAACTTGGTACGAGTATAAGCGTGACTATAGCCAGGACAACATACGCAAATTTTGTCAATGCATGTCGTCACTTTCTTTTTCCGAAACGATTAACTCAACTGATGCAACAACTGCATTTGATAATTTTTATGACTTGGTGTGTCTGTTTTGCAATTTATGCTTTCCAAAGATTAAAGTAAAAATCACTGAACGGACTAATAAATTAAACTGGATGTCAAAAGGATTAAAGAAATCTTGTAGACATAAAAGAGTCCTTTACTTTAAAATGAAACATGATAAAGTTAACGCACTAAATAATAAATTGATGTACAAAAATTATACCAAACTATTAAAAAAATGTTTACTAAAAGCTCAACACATTAAAAATATTAAGCATTTAAACAAATGCAAAAATAAAGGTAAGGCAACCTGGGACTTAATTTCGTCGACCGTATCTAATAAGTTACATGAGAATGACATTAGCGCAATTAAATTAAATAATGTATTATATTCCCGCCCAAATGACATTTGCAATATTCTTAATCAATATTTCATAGAGTTAACTAATACGAGTACGCAAATCCCACCTTGTAATTTTTCCAATAATTCTCCTGGAGTGGACTACAATCCTAACACTATATTTCTGAGTCCGGTAGACGCCAACGAGATACATAAAATAATTATGTCACTAAAAAACACAAAATCAAGTGGCTCTGATGGCATTACCACTGGAATATTGAAAACGTGTGCCTCGTACTTATCTCATCCCCTTGCACACATAATTAATTTATCCTATACCTCGGGTTTTTTTCCAGGTAAGTTGAAGTTGAGCATAGTTAGACCTTTGTTTAAGAGTGGTGACAGGCAAGACCCAAGTAATTATAGGCCCATCACCTTAGTCCCCCATATTTTCAAAAGTACTTGAGAGGGCATTCTACATACGGCTTGATAATTTTCTGACCAAATACAAAATACTTCTACCCGAACAGTATGGTTTTCGGAAGGGCAGGTCAACAGCCCAGGCCTGTTTTGACCTAATCAAATATGTCACGGATAGTATTAATGACAACACTCCAGTTGCATCGGTCTTTCTCGATATGAGCAAAGCTTTCGATTTTGTTAACCACAAGAAACTCCTGTCTAAGCTAGAGAAGTATGGAGTAAGAGGTAAAGTACTGGATAGAGAATTACCTAAAGGACAGATTACAATGCCTTGAAGTCGACAGAATCGCTTGTTCAAAAAATATCATTACCAAGAATGTTTATAGGTCAGAATTTAAAATTAATAAAAGCGGAGTCCCCCAAGGTAGCATTCTGGGCCCACTATTATTTCTTATTTATATTAACGATTTACCAAAAGCAACAACTCATAAGACAATAATGTACGCTGATGATACGACTCTTGTAGTCAAATGTAACACTAATAATAAATCTTATTTCGAACATGACATAAATAATTCATTACATGATATAATTAATTGGATGTATAATAATGACCTGCAAATAAATATAATTAAAACTAAAGTAATACAATTTTCGTCATATAATGTTAATAATGTACCATTAAATATTAATAATGATAATAATAATGCCATAGATGAGGTTGACTCATTTAACTTTCTTGGGATCACTGTTGACAAACACCTGAACTGGAAGGCGCACATTGACAAATTGTGCAACAAACTAGGCCGTTTCGTATTTGCGCTCAAAAGGCTGAGAGACACTGTGTCAGCTGAAGCAGCATTGAGCGCTTATCATGGATACGTATCTTCTGTCCTTAGTTATGGGTTGATACTGTGGGGAAATTCAGTGGATGTGGACAGAGTCTTTAAAATACAGAGTCTTTAAAATACAGAAGAAATGTGTCAGGATTATTTGTCGTTCGTGGTGGGACCAAAGTTGCGTACCCCTTTTCAAAAAACTTAAGATCCTGCCCTTGCCATGCCTATATTTAAGTCAAATTTGTAATTTTGTTAAGTCGCATAACTCCTTGTTTAAAACACGTGGCGAAGTTCTAGAAAGGCGTACAAGGATTAGAGTAATGAATAAATTATATCATCCCCGGATTTTTTTTCTTCTATTTTGTTTCTTTGACTTCCAATACACAGCGTTCCCGAATAGCCTTATCACAAAACCAGTAGTAGACTTTCTATCGACAACATCTCCTGCCCAATCTGCGTCTACGTAACAGTCCATAATATTCGCTTTCAAGTTTTTACAGTATGTCAACTTAATACTCTTTGTCGTATATAAATATTTCAAAACTCGCAAAGCACATTTAAAATGGTTTTCATTATAACAGTTTTGAAATCTGCTCAAGTAATTAACACAATATGCAATATCTGGTCGAGTACCAGAACTAATATACAGCAATGCTCCTATCAAATTTCTGTATTTAATATCCTCATTCAGTTCACATTTTTCAAGCTTCATATTCATTTCCATTGGTGTTTTGTACGACTTTGAATGCTCAATTCTATATTTTTTTGCTAAAGACTCTATATATTTTTTCTGACTTAAATTCAACATATTTAATTTTCCATAGTCATATTCGATGTCTATACCTATATAGTTAGTGGCTTTTCCCATGTCCTTCATTTTGAAATAACCACTTAATTTGTTTTTAATTGTTACGATCATCTGTTCATCTTGGCAAGCTATTAATAAATCATCTACGTAAACTAATATGTATATTTTTTGATCTTTATCCGTTTTGACATATAGACAATAGTCATATTTACTGCGCCGAAATCCTAACGTCGTTATAAAATCATTGAAGCACTCATACCAGGCACGCGGACTCTCCTTTAAACCATATAACGATTTATACAACTTATACACTTTCTCAGTACCATCCTGATAGCCTAATGGTTGTTTCACATACACTTCAGATAAAACCCTACCGTTTAAAAAAGCAGTCTCTACATCCATTTGATGTACGTGTTAGTTAAATTGACAACAATATGATAACAGTAGTTTTAAAGTTTGCATTCTAGCTACCGGTGAATATGTATCATCAACATTGTCTGTCTGTTGAAAGCCTCGTACCACTAACCTTGCTTTATAGAGATCGTTGGTTTTCTTCTTGTATAGCCATTTAACATCGAGTACCTTTTTGTCTTGTGGAGCATTTACCAGCGTCCAAGTATTATTCTTTACAATACTGTCCATCTCTCGATCCATTGCCTCTTTCCATTGTTCAGCCTCATTACATGTAGTCGCCTCCTGAAAAGTATCTGGAATCATAGCATCACAATAATTAACAGAACAGTGATAACCGTATTCTTCACCAAAACGGATTGGTGCTTTGACTTGTCTCTTAGACTTTCTTATCTCATTCTTTATTTTGTCTTCAGCATCATTAGCTTTATCATTCTCGTCATTATCTTCATCACCGCCATCATTGTATTTGTCATTGTCATTATTACTCTCTTGTACTTTATCTTTGCTGTCTTCGCATCGTTCTATATCCTTTATATTATCTTGTCCAATATCTTCTTCATCTTCAAAACAAATTATTTTAACATCCTTCTCTATAATATCTACGTGTCTTGCAATGACAATTCTGTTATTCATTAAAACTCTATATCCAACATCTGTATATCCAAGTAATATTCCCATTTCCGATTTGTTATCCCATTTTGACCTTCGTCTTTCTTCTGGTATTCTTACAAAAACTTTACTTCCATACATTTTTAAATATTTTGCTGACGGTTTCTTTTGGAAGAATACTTCGTATGGTGTCTTTTTCTCTAGAGTATTTGTCAAAATTCGGTTTTTTAAATAAGCTGCCGTTTTCACTGCTTCCGGCCAAAAACGTCTGTCAACTTTTGCTTCCGCTAAAAGACATCGAGCCATATCCATAATCGATCTATTATATTTCTCCGCCGTACCGTTTAATTCTTGAACATAAGCTGGACAGGGCTTAATCATTATCCCCTTTTCTCTCGCAAAATTAAACATCTTTTTATTTATGTACTCTGTTCCATTATCGCATCTCAATTCTTTTATAACTTTTCCAGTGATATTTTGCATCTCATTTACATATTCTACAAAACAATCATAAAATTCTTCCTTTGATCTGATACAATAAACTTTCGTTAACTTGCTGAAATCATCAATAAACGTCAAAAAGTATTTCTCTCCTTGATGTCCTATCGTTCTATGTGGCCCATTAACATCCGTATAAACAATTTGTAATGTATCTTCTGCTCTAGCCCGATTGTTATTAAACGATAAATTATGCATTTTATTCTCAACGCAGATAGCACATTTCATATATTCTTTCTCTAATTGTTCAGGCATTCCTTCTAATAGTTGTTTTTTGCACATTACATCCAAATAGTTAAAATTGACATGTCCAAAAGTTCTGTGAAGCCTTTCTTTTAATGTCATATTGCCTTTTACTACATTTACGCCAATAGTCTTTGAAACAAAGCTTGTTATTTTATATAATCTCTTTTCTTTCTTCGCTATTGCTATTAGCTCTCTATTCTTGTTGTATATCTTTGACAAATTTCCTTCCGATACAATTTTGTGATTATCTGTTACTTTTGCATAGCTTAATAAATTTGCTTTCATCTCTTTTATATAAAACACGTTTGTTATTTCCACCTTATTTTTATTTCCGTATACAGGAAAGTATGTTGTTATAGTACCAACCTTCGTGGCATTCAATAATCGTCCATCTCCAACTTTTACTTTTACTGGCATCTCCAATGTGACGTATTTGTCAAAATATTCGTCCGTATTAATGATATGGTCCGTTGACCCACTGTCTAAAAGCCAGTTTATTTGGCCTGCCTTCACTGCAGTATCTTCACTCTTCATTGTCGAATTGTTAACAATTGATGTGTGGAAGCTATTTCTATTATACGTATTGCTTTGATAATAACTTCCTCTGCCTCTGTTTTGCCTAAAATTATTATTTCCACGTCCACGACCGTGTACAACATGTCCACGCCCACGTCCACGACTACCGTGCCAGCAATCTCTCCGCACGTGTCCGGGCTTTCCACACGTAAAACAAATCAATTTATTCTCTGAATTAACTTTAAACGCGTTCGATCGGCTAGGCATTTCTTCATCTTCTTTTTGTAGATTTTTCATTCGTATTTTATTTTTTAAAAATTCAACTGTTCTTTCATTTTCTGGCAAAACATCTATTAAATCTCCTATGTAGCTATAACTCTCTGGTAACGCTTTTAACATGTAGTTCAGTTTTTCACTTTCCGAAATCATGGCGCCGGCTTTTTTTAAATCATTGACACATCTTTCAAAATCATCGAAGAAAATATTAATTTCCGAGTATTTTGCTAACTTCATGTTTTCCAGATTGCTTCTACATACTATTTGTAATGCGGTAGATTTTTTTAAATACATTTCGTCGAATTTCTGTATTATTTTATATGCCGACTCTATCTCGCTAACGTATTCTAACTGTTGGTTTGATATCGCACAATAAATATAGTTCGTTGCCTGAATATCCATCTCTTCCCACTTTGTCGCATCATCATTTGCTGTTTTCTCCCTCGTAGCTACTTCCTTACATTTTTTAAATTGTAAATACTTCATTATTCGGATTTTCCAACTCCCATAGTCGGTTCCGTCAAATACCGGAATTACGATTTTATCGTTAGAATTCATTTTGCCACTTACTTGAAATTACGTCCGAATTGCTTCCAAAACTCTGCTACCATGTTAAATAACTCTCGGCTGCCATGATTAATAATAATACGACTTGTAAACACACATTATAATATATTGAAGAAAAACATTAATTTGTTGTTGACACCATGAGGACATAATATAAAACGTAATCTTGTCATATCAATTCCTAATATAAAAACTAACCTGCCAGTATAAATCTATTATAGAGGTTTACAATCTTAACAATAAGTAAATAAAAATAGTCTGTACATGAATAGCGAGATTTATCCACAGAGTGTCAAGTGCGAGGGGCCGCGCCAAGTGTGCCACTAAGAGGGATGGATATATAGTGAGCGTTGTTGCCATGCGAGAAAAATTACCCCATCATTTACCCTATTATATGAAACAATATTAAAATGTAATATCAAATATGTTTATTTAAGTGGAGTTTTAGTTTCTTAGTGTACCTTATTTAATTTAATTTACGAAATAGTATTTTAAACTGTCATAGATACGTGGCGTTTTTCAAGCAAAATATACATCTTTGCCGAATATCAATTAGATTGCATTTTAACCATGAATGTAGGATTAATATGGATTTGACAACGTTATAATAATAGCAAGAACGAAAAGGATGGTCTTATGAAACTTTTTACTAGTGGAAGTGAAAAGGAACGATAATCGTCCGTCCTTATCACTGTGCCACTATTTTTTGTGTGTGTGTGCATTAGATGCTAAATGTAAGTGCCAGACAAATGCGTTGAATACGTCACTAAGTGCCACACACACAAGTATCTTCTTAGTAGTAAGAGACTATGTCTATCCCTCTTAGTGGCACACTATGTGCGGCCCCTCGATTTTAACGTATACCAACCGACAGTAGAATCCAAAAAAAGAATTTAAGCAAATATGGCTGACATTCCATAGCATCTGACGTGTTTGAAACATATCGTGAAATACGTTCGCAGATATAATTTTAGGTTACCACTATAAATATCAATATTTTTTACTAAAAATGTATGTGAACTCTTTCAAGTTCGGAATAAAACTACGATTGTGTTTTAAAAGTGTTTTATTATGGAATAATGCAAGTTATTAGGATTGTTTACATTTTTTTGGATTCTACTGACGAATGGTGTAAACGGTTTGCGGACAGCTCATATTGACTAGCAAAGATGCATTATTTACTTAAAAATAATAAAAAAATTTACTTTTAGGTATACACTATCTTCTACCATCCCCGACTCTCAATTTCAACTCGTCAATAATAATATATTTAGTAACTTATCGACATTAAATTAAAAAAAATATATATATCATCATCGATTTCATTAGAAGAATGAAAAATTACATGTACTTACCACAAACAACATAGTACATAAACCCTCGATTACCCAAACTAGTTTGGGCAAACGTATTCGGATAATTTAAATAGGATATGGTAAAATAAAACGACAACGTATATACAAATAACATTTAATTTACTCATAAATAATTAGAATTCTATGGAAAGAAAACATTTGCAAGTGCACCATCGGGCCAAACCACCATGGTCGCGTTTTATAAAGTTACAATTTACAATTTCGCTGTTTGCCTCTCTTTCTAGCCAATATGTGCGTGCGTTAGAGAGGCAAACAGCGAAATTGTAAATTGTAACTTTATAAAACGCGACCCATTTATACATTATAATAATTTTACGAACGTGGGCAACTATCATACTGAAATTACCCCAAAATTTTGGGTAATTATACCCTCCTTGCCCTGGCATCCCTCGAACAATAACAAAGTCACTGAATTATTTCCCTTTTCCGAGTTAATTATGGCCAAAATGCTTTCTAATGACTAGTATTTTTATCAGTTTACATTTTAAAATGGTTTGCTAACAGTTTCATTTAGAATTAGACTGAAAAACACTATATTTACCTGCGAAAGGTTATGTCAGCAATTTTACGCTCGTTTCTACTTTTACAGCCTAGTACTTCGCATCGCACCATATCTAGAAGATAAACACAGATGAAATTGTTCAAAATAAGCCTTGGGATAAGTTGTTTGTGTCCACTTTCACATTGAAAACATTTAATTTCACTCCCACCAGACGTAAGTGACGTATTCAACGCATTTGTCTGGCACGTAGATGCTAAGTGCCACACAAAAAATAGTGGCACAGTGATAAGGACGGACGATTATCGTTCCTTTTCACTTCCACTAGTTAAAAGTTTAATAAGACCATCCCTTTCGTTCTTGCTATTATTATTACGTTGTCAAATCCATATTAATCCTACATTCATGGTCAAGTGGTAGAAATATTAATTGTTACATGGCAACACTCTTCTCAAGACGCCGCCGACGCCATTATTGTGAAATCACAAAATTGTGTTTTTAAAAATAAAATTCACGTGTATTTAACGTGATAAATTTGAAAACATAGTTGTAGAAATATAACAAATAATCAAATCATGGCTGACAACGACGATCTTTTGGACTACGAAGACGAGGAGCAGGCAGAGCAGCAAACCGCCGACGGAGCGACAGAAGCGGCGCCAAAGAAAGAGGTTAAGGGATCCTACGTATCTATCCACAGTTCCGGCTTCAGAGATTTCCTGTTAAAACCCGAAATATTGCGTGCTATCGTCGATTGCGGTTTCGAGCATCCGTCAGAAGTGCAACATGAGTGCATTCCGCAAGCTGTCCTTGGGATGGATATCCTTTGCCAAGCCAAGTCTGGTATGGGTAAGACAGCTGTGTTTGTTTTAGCGACGTTGCAACAGATCGAGCCTTCGGAAAACCATGTATACGTGCTCGTTATGTGCCACACTCGTGAGCTCGCATTCCAAATCAGCAAAGAGTACGAGCGCTTCTCTAAGTACATGGCTGGCGTACGAGTATCGGTGTTCTTCGGTGGCATGCCGATCCAGAAGGATGAGGAGGTCCTGAAGACTGCCTGCCCGCACATAGTTGTCGGTACACCGGGCAGAATCCTGGCGCTAGTCAACAGCAAGAAGCTTAACTTAAAGCACTTGAAACACTTCATCCTAGATGAATGTGATAAAATGTTGGAGTCACTAGACATGAGAAGAGATGTTCAGGAGATTTTCAGAAATACACCCCATGGGAAGCAAGTTATGATGTTCTCCGCTACATTGAGCAAGGAAATCAGGCCAGTGTGCAAGAAGTTCATGCAGGACCCTATGGAGGTGTATGTAGATGATGAAGCCAAGTTGACATTGCATGGGCTGCAACAGCATTATGTCAAGCTAAAGGAAAATGAGAAGAATAAAAAACTCTTTGAGCTCCTGGATGTATTGGAATTTAACCAAGTAGTAATATTTGTGAAGTCTGTGCAACGCTGCATAGCCCTTGCTCAACTGCTGACGGACCAAAACTTCCCAGCCATAGGGATCCATCGCAACATGACCCAGGATGAGCGTCTGTCTCGCTACCAACAATTCAAGGACTTCCAGAAACGAATCCTTGTTGCAACTAACCTGTTTGGACGTGGTATGGATATTGAGCGAGTCAACATTGTCTTCAACTATGACATGCCTGAAGATTCCGACACCTACCTGCATCGTGTCGCGCGCGCCGGGCGATTTGGTACCAAAGGCCTGGCCATCACCATGGTATCTGATGAGGGTGATGCTAAGATCCTGAACGAAGTCCAAGACCGCTTTGATGTCAACATTACTGAGCTGCCTGAAGAAATTGAGTTATCCACCTACATTGAAGGACGATAGATTTTGCTTACCATTCCTAAATACCAATTTTGTAATTACCTAATCATAACAGTTTCCTCACCTTGGTGACTAGAATAAGTTGTTTGCTTTGTAAAAGTTACGACACTACCTGAGTGTAGGGCCTCTGGGTCAATAGCTTATAAATTACTAATAGTATAATTAAGTAAATAAAGTTAATAAAAGTGACATTTGATATTGTGACTTTGTACTTTTATTCAAGTCCCTGAAAAATCATTTGATGTTGTCAAGTCATTAACCACGCACTTGCTTTGTATTTAACAACCACTCTTTATTTTACATACAGTGGCGTTCAGAATTGCATGGACGATTTATGAATGAATTCATTCACAAACTGTCCATTTTGAATCCGACTGTACATGTAAATGATGTAAATACAATTGACAGCTTGCAATGCATTAAGCAAATGAGTGGTTAAAGTTAATTTTAAAAAGCATTAAAGGTAGATCTATACCTTTATAAAAAACATTCATAAAAAATTCGAATTATAGTTAGATGATATCATGATCATTTTCTCAGCTGTATCACATTGCTAATGTGTTACATGAGAATAAGCTCTTAGGTCCTTGGCCACTTGTAAACTAAAATTAATATTAATAGCTCTCACAATTTTCCATAATCTACGAGACTTATCTGATTCTAATCCATAAATAGATCCACTATATTATATTTAGCAAATATACCTATAATCAGCCATATATTAGGGTAAAACCAGAATTGATACTAAAATACTAAAGTCAGATAAACATTTTCTAACAGCTAACTTTTATTATTTTTCTCTTTATTTATACATCTTCTTAGGTCAGGTTATTTTATAATATGGTTATAAAAATAAAATACAATAAAACATACAAAATCAATACAAAACATATAAACATACTATAAAAAACCTAACCTAGGGTGCCGCCGGCAACGGGGCGGGCCCAAGCTGCCGGTGGTAGGGCTACAGGGAGAGGAACCGCCGGACTATGCGCGCCGTGTCCAGGATTACCGCCTTCTGCATCTGACCCTTGATCCAACCACCTAGCGAGAGCCTCTTGAGGTGTTGATCGAGACTCTTCGCTATGAGACCATTCGCAGAAACAACTATCGGCACAATGATCGCCGAATCAACATCCCACATGTCGGTTACCTCGTGAGCCAAGTCAAGGTACTTACTGGCTTTGTCCTTCTCGGCCTTCACGAGGTTCTCGTCATGGGGGATCGTGATGTCGATGAGCATTGCCCGGCGTTGCGATCGATCTATCAGCACGATATCAGGCTTATTGGCTACAATAGTCCTGTCCGTGATGATAGATCGATCCCAATAGAGCGTGGCATGACCATTTTCGAGAACTGCCGCAGGTGTGTACTTATAGTAAGGCACTTCGAAGCCCACAAGGCCGTATTGAAGAGCAAGCTGCTGGTGTATAATCCTGGCTACGAGGTTGTGTCTGTGCAAGTACTCGGTGTTAGCAATCTGAGAACAACCGGAAATAATATCGACCGTACCGTCCTTCAGGATATATTTCCGGTAGTTATTCGTCATGATAACCTCGTCAGCAATTGCACAGGCAAAACCCTCGGTTTCCCCGAAGAGGTCCCCGAATCGTAGCCAGTTCACCGACGCGAGCCGATCTACGTCAGGTCCCGTGAGGGCCTTGTAGAACCGCCCGTGTAGCTCCTTGCTCTTCCATACCGCCCTGCGGTCCTCGGTGCTTAGTACCACAGGTCTGCGCCAGTTCTCTTTTGCCAAGGAGAGCGGCGTGAGGTTCCGGTCTACTGCCACCACATCACGATGCATCCCGCACTCATTGTTAAGAAAATAGTTTCTAAGATTGTACACCTCGCGGTTGTGGAGGTCTTTGGCATTTAAGAAGCCGCGGCCTCCACATTTACGCGGGATGTACAATCTCATAACTGATGAGCGCGGGTGTAGCATTCGATGTGTGGTAAGCAGTGTACGGACCCTTCGATCCAGGGCGTCCAGCTCGGTCTGAGTCCACCTTAGTATGCCAAAGGAGTATGTGAGTATGGGTATTACCCAGGCGTTGAAGGCGCGCACTTTGTTGCCTCCTGACAAAAGACTGTTAAGTACTTTTGTGAGCCGGCTGAAAAAGCGCTCCTTCACCGCCTGTCTAATTCCCATATCTTCAATACCCAAAGACTGTGACATACCAAGGTATTTATAGGTTTCTGCTTCCGAGATAGATCTGAACGACATTGTCTCAGAAAGCTGTAAATTTGTTGAATTTACTACTTTCCCCCGCTGCACATGCATAACCGCACACTTATCGACACCAAATTCCATATTGATGGCACTACTGAAAACTTCTGTGGTTCGCAGTAGTTCCAACAAGTCTTGGCTATTTGCCGCAAATAATTTGAGATCATCCATGTACAGAAGGTGAGAAATGACTTCACCCTCTCTCCGAAGCCGGCAACCTAGTCCTGAATCCTTCAGCAGGGTACTGAGGGGATTCAGAGCTAGGCAGAACCACAAGGGACTCAGACTGTCACCCTGGAATATTCCTCGCTATTATTATTTTAATTATTACTAACATACAATTTTTTTATCACCTCTAGAATCACTGGGAAATAATAAAATGAAACAAGCATGTTTAAACAGCATTTATTGTTTTAAAAGTAGGTATTCAGTACAGAGCGAAATCAACATAAACTTAACATGAACATGACTTACATGACTCATCAATGAGTAAGTAATTATTTACATAGTAACAGCAAGACTTAATACACTTTATACTTAGATTATAGTATAAAACTATTGTCCTTTGTATTCTGTTTTATTGTCATAAAAAGTTTTCTCATGGGTGAACCTAGTGATCAAATCCAAAGCCCATTTTGGCTGATCCCCTGGCACCATGTGCCCGGCATTACGAACCATGATCTCCACAAGCTTGCCAGCTTGTTTGACATAACCAGCTATCTCCCCGTCCACCTGCCAGATGTAGCGTTTAGCTGTCTTATACTCTTCAGCGCCAGTAAACTTCAGGTTTCTCAAGTAATTTATTGTCAGAGGATATGCTACTATGATGTCAAGTTGTCCATTATAAATGACACAGTAATAATTGTCTAGTAACTCAGAGATCCAAGGGGCAACAGATTTCATTACATCTTGTTTCAAATGCTTTTCTACTTCTTTCCCATCATTAAATGGCAAATCTCCAACATGAATTTCTTTGCGAACAGCACTCTTCTGTAACATAGGGCCAAAGTCTTCTCCACTGTTGTAATCTTTGGTATGTAAGAAGTTGAAATAAAAGTTGAATCCCGTGACATTGTAAAAGTAACTTTTGCCATCAATCAAGTCTCCATTAAGGAGTGTATCAAAGGTATCAAAAGCTTGGTCCCATTGGTTGTTTTGAATGTAATTTACAGTTTTAGCTTCATAATCTTCAAATACTTTCTGTGCATTCCAGTCTATGAGGCCAATCTGGTACAAATATTTGCTGTAAAGAATTTGGTGTTCCGGATCACTTAACCCATTGCCAATGGCAACACCTTTCAAGTTGATCTTGGTTTCAGCAGTTGGATTTTTCTTATGGATGGTATAGGCTAGAGCTGGCACATATTTCCCTCCGTAGGACTCACCAGTAACAAAGAATTTATTTTGCTGTAGCTCAGGGAAGAGTTTGAAGAACTGAGTCAGAGTGGAGTACAACTGCTCACCCACCTGTGTCTCATCAGTGCAATAACCTTCAGGATGCTTAGTGAAGCTGAAGCCAGTTCCGACGGGATTGTCGATGTAAATGACGTGGTGGTTTAATGCCCAATTGTACTTCCTGCGCTCAAACTTGTTGTTTCTAACGCGTATCGGGCCGTTTTCCGTGAACAAGCCATACAGAGACGTCGCCCCGGGACCGCCTTGCAGCCACACGATGACCGGCGCCAGCTCTTTGTTAGGCGACATGCTCGGGAAGTACCAGAAGAACTGGTTGGAATCGTGCTCCTTATCGACAGTGAAGTAGCCGGCATAGCTCTTGATGCGTAGACTTTCTGTAAACGGCACGCGCGCCAGCCGCCTGCCTTCAGTAATGTTCCCGCTCTCGATATAAGGAGTCAGGAACAGGGGATCGCCGGCGTCTCCGCCGTCCCTCTCGCCCAATTTCAACTCTGGATAACGATGGAAAAAACATTGAGTAGAAGCTACAGCTTGAACTATAAGAAATACCCCTAGCAGCCTTGCCATTGCGAAACAACGTAATGAACTGAACTAACTGACTAATGTTATAATAAAATTCAAAATATTTAAATAAACACCGCTTGGTTTGCCGCTATGATAAGGCAAAACTTCAAGTTGACATTTGACCGAATTGTTCAGGAGTGGACTCGGTTATCGGTGTAGGTAATTCTAAATTAGATTTAATTAAGTATATTCAAGGCGGAAAATAATTACATTATCGCTGTATAAATACTACCTACATAATAATTAATGACATTTCTCGGACCCGTTGTACTGTAAACATACTGAAATGTGTCGAATGGAATGAAACTTGCTCGTGGTGGTCTACCGCGAATTTTATCTCTTTATCTCTGTCTCTCCAACTAACTTGATAGAGATAGAAGAACGAAATTTACTATTTCGAAGTCCGCGGTAGGTATCCCTAAGACAATTTTTTTACGGAGCTTGATATACAGGGTGAAAATTGAAGGGAAAAAATACTCTAGTTAACCAGCTTGTCTAAAAAAGGCGACAAATATAAAAAAATGTAGGCGCGTAGAGTTGGCTGCCCAGAAAAAAAATGAATTAGCTGCCTTTGTCTACTGACAAGCTGCAGTAATTTTGTATAAGCCAATTAAGCCATAAGATCAAGCGGGACAATTACAACTATGAGGTAAATTCAACTAATGGACTTTTAATCTGTTTTTAAGAACTTTTGGAAGATACCTAGAACATTCTTTGATTTATTTCAAAAGCAACACAATACAATATTAGGTAAGTAGTTATGATCTTTTTACAAATTATGAGTAGGTAATTTCAATTAGTCGGATTTACCTCATAGTTGCATTTGTCCCGCATGACCTTAAGTAATTCAACTTACTTTTGTAAGATGGTCCATCATCATCATCATCACCGTCATACAAGTAACATAACCATACCATACATACCCACAGACAAAATAGATTTTTTTATTGTAGTTATATTATAATTTAATGACTTATGTATTCACTAAAATATGCAAAGTCCAGATAACAATATGTGGAATTCTGAATAAAATGAACGTTCTACTTATATTATTGTATCATTTCCCTACACCATTAATTGAGCAACGTAGTAATGTTGCATTTACTGCGGGTCATCTTAACTTGGGCTACATTGCTATGTGGCTTGTCTCAAATAACCACGGCAATGCATGTTAAAGTGCAGGAAGACGAGGACCCAGGAGAGCCCTTATTTCTGACGCCGTATATCGAGCAAGGCAATATCACAGAAGCAAGACGGCTAGCGCGAGTCTCGCTTGGCGACAGCTTAAATTTTGAGAGTTACGCTGGCTTCTTCACCGTCAATAAGGCCTACAACTCTAACCAGTACATCTGGTACTTCCCCTGCATGTCTCCAGACAAAGATACGGCACCCGTGCTCGTGTGGCTGCAGGGCGGGCCGGGAGGTTCTTCACTGTATGGTTTGTTTACTGAAAATGGACCAATTAAGGTATTAAACCGTCAACTCAAGCCCAGAACATATCACTGGGCGCTGAATCACCACCTCATTTATATCGACAACCCCGTGGGCACGGGATTCAGCTTCACCAAAAATCAAAAAGGATATTGTACAGACGAAACTCAGGTCGGTGAACAACTCTACTCTACATTAACTCAGTTCTTCCAACTCTTCCCGGAGCTGCAGCAAAACGCTTTCTTCATCACTGGTGAATCTTACGCCGGAAAATTTGTCCCAGCCCTTGCTCACACTATTATCAAGAAGAACCCTACTGCAAACACTAAAATAAACCTCAAACAACTCATTATTGGTGGGGCTTGGATTAATCCTGACAGTCAGAAATATTTTTCACCTAATCATCTATGTTTTAATCCCAATGCCCCAAAGCTTACGCATCCGCGAGATATGTGGATACCGAAAACCGAGGAGTATACTTACGTAATTACTCAAAACGCTGTCAGAAAAGCCATCCATGTCGGGAATCTGTCGTATACTGATATGAATTGGTCTATATTCTACGGAATGAATAGAATTAGAATAGAATAGAATAGAATGCTTTTTATTCAGGAACTTAGTACAAAACAGGACTTTAACTAAGAAAATAACAAAAAAATAATTCCTGAAAAGGCTTCCACTCAGCTTGTGTCAAGTCATCTTTAGGATTTCTTGACGCTGGTCTTCCGTGGAAGCCCTTCCGAGCGAGCGCCACTGGCACGCTGTACAATATAAATTAAATCTTAACTACTTAGGTACTAAAACATAACATTTAGGTATATAAAATTTATAAAATGAGCAAATACTTGTATATTAACAACGTCGTTAGTCGTTACTTAACACTTGACTTTACGATAACATTTTGGAACTTGTTATTTATCTCTTTAAGTTACTAATGGTTACTAGGTACTTCAGGAATAGGCAATACAAAACATAATGATAATAATAACATAGGCACATAGAACATTTCAAAATTAATTACTGACTGACAAGATTTGTAAATTTAGAATATATTTTTTGTATTTGTTTTTAAAAGAGGGAACAGATAATGAGTTTCTTATAGGAGGCGGTATATTATTCCAGCATTTTGTAGCGGAATACTTAAAACTGCCACGAAATGCAGATGTTTCGTGCCGCGGACAATTGAGGCGAGTAGCACCTCTGACTTGACGTTGAGAAAATTGCAACTTTTCGTGTAGGTACTGGGGTGTTGCATTTTTTACAATACCAAAAAGCAAAGTAGCAAAATGTAGTGAACGCCTAGACTCCATGTTCAGCAACTTATTGTTATTAATGAAAGGAGACACATGGGATCTGGGCGGAATTTGAAAACAAAATCGAGCACAAGCATTTTGCACTCGCTGTAGTAGTTTTTTGGTTTGGAACAGTAGACAACCACCTATAACTGTATCAGCATAATTGAGTTTAGAGAGGATCAGAGATTCACAAAGATAAATTCTAGTGTCAGTACTTAGATATTTCCGAACACGGTACAAAATCTTAAGACGATAAAAGCAGATTCTGGAAATTTCTAAGATATGGTTTTGAAATCTTAGTTTGCCATCCATAAGAACGCCCAGGTTTCGAGCTTCTTCAACTTGTTCTATGCAGTCAGAACCTACTTTTATAACAGGATTGTAGTTGTTTATGTGTCGTCTTTGCTTTTCGGAACCTAATATTAAGAATTTTGACTTAGAAGAATTTAAAAATAAACAATTTCTGTTGCACCATTCAACTATTCGAGATAAGTCTTCATTTATTTTACTTATTGTGCAGGGAATATCAGAAGGCTTAAATGGCAGATATACTTGCAGGTCATCGGTATATATATGATAACGACAATTCTTAATCGAATTAACTATATCTGTGCTATATAAAATGTACAAAATGGGACCCAGTATTGATCCCTGTGGTACGCCACGAGAGACTAAAGAAGCTTCAGAAACACGCGTGTTGCCATTTTCATTATTTAATTTAACTATTTGCTGTCGATCGCTAAGGTAGCTGGAAAACCATTTTTGGGCAATTGTATCAAAACCGTAGTATGCGAGTTTGGAAATTAGCAAGTTATGGTTAATCGTGTCAAAGGCGCGGGAGAAATCAAGTAGTACCATAATTGTACCATAACCGGCATCGATTTCCGTGAGAATATCGTCTACAACATCTAGCAGGGCGGTCGTAGTGCTATGTCCAGATCTGAAACCAGATTGCTTTGACGACAAGATGCAGTTGGTTTCAAGGTATTCAGTCATTTGCTGGCATACAATCTTTTCAATTATTTTTGATAAATATGGTAAAATACTGATGGGTCTGAGATGTTTAATGTCTGTAGGATTGCTTATTTTAGGGATAGGTTTAATTAAAGCCGTTTTCCATGCGTCAGGGAAAACTCCTGAAAGAATAGACTGGTTGATCAAAGCCGTAATTAGCCCCAGTGTTCGAGGGAGCGTCAAAAGAAGCATATCTCGCGTGATTCCATCTGCCCCTAGAGCGTTAGAAGTCATTTTGAGGATAATTTTTGAGACTACATTCTCATTCACTGTTTTAAGGCTAAATTTTGCAGAGCTAAATCGATTATATTCAAAGTATGTAAGATCTGATATTGTGATATTAGTGTTAGGAATATTAAGAAAATGTTTATTAATTAAGTTAGGGTCATCAAGATGACAAGGCAGAATGGAATCTTTACTATTAAAATCGACAATACAATTTTTTATATTTTTCCACAGCTTACGAGAGTCATTGGGAGCTGCGTTAATCTTTTCGTTGAAGTAGACCTGTTTTTCTGTGAACATGGCTTGGTTGACAATGCTTTTTAATGACTTATAATAAGTTTTGTCGGTGTCCAATCCAGTACTGCGGCTCTTAGCGTGTGCTTCATCCCTGAGACGCATCATTTCCTTAACAGTTGGAGTCACCCAAGGGTAGCTTTGATTTTTTATACGGAGTTTTTTCATTGGAGCATACAAATCAAAGATATGGATGACGTATGTGTTAAAAGATGCCAGTGACTCATTAATGTTACCGGCTATAAGTCTTTCCCAAACAATTGATTCAACATGTTCATTAAATTCTTCAAACGGAATATTTTTTAGGGGCCTATAAGAAAATAGCAGAGGACATCGCTTTGGTTTCCTGACACTAACGTTGCATGAGATAAACGCATGATTGCTGAGTTCAGGGATGTAATCTACACAGACTTGAGAAAGTTTACTGTTACTACAGATAAGGTCTATAAGCGATTCCGAGTGTTCAGTAAAATGGGTGGGTTGCGTAACATATTGCTCTAAGTTCATGTAATGTAGAAACCCTAAAAGTTTTTTAGTATTCGGTTCATTAGCGGAGAGTAAGTTAATATTAAAATCGCCCATGAGAATACAATTATCAAATGCAGATAGTGAGCCAATAGTCTCGGTTAAAGCATCGATAAATGTATCCACATTGAGCCAAGGCGGTCGGTATGCGGTACCGATGGCAAATTTAAGTCCGTTTAGTGTTACACTCAGCCACATTTGCTCTACTGAAGGTGTATGGGGAGGTTCAAGCTGTCTCGCATAGATGCCGCGTCTGATGTAGAACCCGACACCTCCGCCGCGCGAGCGCACGTCGGCGGGGCGCGGCACGTGGCGCAGCCGGTACCCCGCCGGGGCCGGCGCACGCGCTTCTTCCCCTGTCCGTAACCAGGTCTCATTTATAGCCATTATGTCAACCGAATGACGTTCTAGAGCAACAAGAAATTCCTCGTGACGTGTACCCAGGGACCCAGGGTTCAGTAGGCCTATAGTCAAATTTTTACTATGTAGAAACTGTAGAATGTATGAAAACAGTCTTTGAATATATTTTAAATTAATTAAGCGCTCTTTTACTACAGTTAAATGATGGCTATTACGAAAAACATGACTGAAAGTTGTAGCATATAATATTACGCAGTAATTTTGGAAGCACGATACTGAATTAACCATGAATACTTTTTTAGTGAAGCAATAGCAGTAAAGAATTATTTTATGAATATTTGTGAAAAACATACAGCAATAAATAAGTCTACGTAACATTAGCAGCAGTATGGCGTCTGAGGAGTCGTAATAAACACTTGTAACATAGATTGACAATATTGAAATGATTATGAATGACAAAACGATTAATAAGCATTGCACACCATTGTAAGTCAGATTGCGGTTCAAACGGTAGTGGTGCCAAAAATCTTTATTAGATCTTCATCAGAACGAATCCTGTGGGCCTGAGTGTTCGGTTGACGCCTGGCGTAGATTCGACCGTCGCGAGTCCATACATACCGCCAGTTCAAACGCGATCCCTCTTGTCGCGCTTTGAAAAATAGCTGACGGTTAGCACGTGTCAATCTCTCATTTACATAGAATTTGCGAGGTGTGCCAGGCAGCTCAAAGCCGGCGGAGTCAGCGCCACGGGCGCGGCGCGCCGCGCGCAGCATCTCGTCGCGCAGCGCGCGCCGCGTCAGCCGCACCGCCAGCGCCCGCGGCCGCCCGTCCTCGCCGCCACCGCTGCCGCCGCCGTTGTCGCCCGCTACCCGTCGCACCCCGACGCGCTCTGCGCTCACAATATCCTGCGGCTCGATCTCAACCCTCAACTTTTGCGCTACCAAAATCGCTAGATGAGTCGGGTTCTCATTGCTCGATTCTGTGAGGCCACTTATTTCTATCTCAGTGGATAGCAACTCTTGGTCGCGGTCGTTGAGTTCGATCTTTAGGCGTTGCACTGTGTCGGTCAATTCTTTAATACCGCTCGGCTCGCTGACAAGTCGCTCGGGACTGTTCTCCAAAGTCTCAACTCTCTGTTCTAGGCTACCAATACGATTACCGAGCTTCTCGACTGTGAGGGATAGTTTCTCAAAATTAGAGTTTATATTAGATAGCTCCAGACGCATCGCTTTAAATTCCGACCGAAACAGCCGCAACTCCCTAAGGACGTCGCTGTCGTCATCACTTTTTGCAGGAGAAGAAGTGTTGGAATGTCCATCGCACGCAGGCTTGTTTGTCCGTGTGCGTGTACTTACAGTACTCTGAGCGTTTTCTGCAGACTGCTGAGTGTCGCAACAAGAGGAGCACTTCCAGCTGGCTCTTTGCTTTGGTTTCATGAGATTCCATCGAGCAAAGGATACACTTACGCATTCAATGTCATATGTGAGCTTGCAAGACGAACATACTAAAATTTCTTTAATATGTGTAGGCACTTTTTGACAAAGAGCGCACTTAGTAACAGGACCCATAGTTATTTTTACTCGAAAGTTCAAATAAGTTCACCACAATTCGCGGAAATTCACCAAAACTAGGAATTAGCTAGCGGCTGTTGTGTTCACTGTCCAAAATGTCGCAAGCGCCGCAAGATTTCATACATCTTACACGTTTTTTCGAGACGGTTGGCGGATTTGCGCGCACTTTTGTTGCTGGTATGCTGGTTTAGTTTTTTGTAATTTATCCTATATTCTAACTTATTATTTTAATTACTTGAGCTATAACACAACCACTGTATTGCGAGGAATATTTTGACACAAATTTCAAGACAAACAACTCATTTTAGACTAGTTAAAATAATTTAAAACGGGAGCGCTTGAAAAACACTGAGTGAATGAGTGATGATTTTTGTAAGTCTATGGCACCCTGGCTGTCAGAAGTATTAGATCACTATCCAGTGACGCTTTATGGTGGACAAAATGACACTACAGTACCCTACGCGGGGATCGAAGACTTTTTGCGGAATCATTTTAACTGGACGGGTGCGGACGAGTACAGATCAGCGAAGCAGTACTCGTGGCGAGTGGACGGCGCGCTGGCGGGCTGCGTGCGGCGCGCGCGCACGCTGACGGACATCTTCGTGCTGGACGCCACGCACTTCGTGCCCAGGGACCAACCCCAGCGCACCTTGGACATGCTCACTAGAATCACGAGTGGAAAGGGCTTCGATCAGAAAGATGTCTGCACTGTACCATCATAATTATGTAATTGGAAATAAAATGGTTCTCTATCTCTACTTATTGGCTAATTGTATTCGCTTAAATATATCTCAATTGGCTTAATTCAATTTTTGTACACATTTTTTCACGTAAATTTAATTAAATGGTTAAACTCGCCTCCATACCTATTTCTTGTTTATTTAGATAGAGAGATAGAGATCTTTATTTTGCATCCAATGTTTAGTATACATATTATAGCTATACAATACATGGACCCTGGTAGGGTATAGCAAAAATTCCTTAAAACTAACAGTTTATTATTAAATGTCTAAGGCACTGGTCTCACCGCGAGCTACTAAGCTATGAACTATCGGCTATAAACACGAACAAAAGATACGCACTCCCGTGTAAATAAAAGAGACACGGCGATACTCGCCTAATCTACTTACTTTATATCTAAATAAACTCTCTAGTGGGTCACTGATAACAAGTTAGCTTCTGTATTTACAAATTATAATATTATTTAAAAAACTTAACATGTAGAGACACTAGTAGATATCAAAATCAGCTTTTTAAAATCTTGGTTTCGGCGGGGATTTTTATTCAACTCAAATAGATGAATATGCTTAAGAACAAATTTAGCAGATTTTAATTTAAAAATTGAAGGAAAAGTTAAGGCTTGCAGTGACTTTTTTTTTTATACCACGTCGGTGGCAAACAAGCATACGGCCCGCCTGATGGAAAGCAGTCACCATAGCCTATGGGCGCCTGCAACCCCAGGGGTGTCACATGCGCATTGCCGACCCAATAAAAACATGTACACTCCTCTTTTGAAGAACCCCTTGAAATAAGTTTTGCAGCTAGTTGTTTTTCTTAGATTGGCTATGATGCGGATGCACTTTTTTGCATTATATTATAAATACCTACCTAGGACCATAGCTACAGATTCATACCTGACAACATTTATGTATTAAGTACCTACCCAAACGTTCAACGTGATGAACTCACAAGTCTCACTACGAAGAGTTAAATTATACGGCATTATATTAAGTAAACAAAATTCACACATTCTCACTTTTTGCTCAACGAACAACACACACGGTAGAGAGCATAAATATTGCAGTTAAATTAATCCTTATCATATCCAAAGATAAATGATTGAGAGATCTAGAATCCTAACAATCCTGTTTTGTAAAAAAAAATATACTATGGCCTGTCAGAAGAACGCCGCAAATTGAAAAAAAATCTCGTAAAGTTGGGTAAGCGTAAGCACATAAAAAAAAGAATTTGCCGCCTTTTTCTAGTTAGCCAGAGGATACTACTGAAAGTACTGAAGCAAACCATTACCTATATTAAACTAACCACACCTTATGAAATTGAATATTTCCAAAATTGACACATGTTTTATTTCACACTGTATTGCACAGATAGTTACGGAGAACAAATATCACTTGTTCTTTTGTCCGTCGACACGTAATAGGGGTATACCACAGACAACTTATGTTGTCTGTGGGGTATACTTTTTCATTATGTATATCAGTGTGTCGTAGCTACCGGTGGTAGGCCGGTACCTACCTAGGTAAGTAAAGGTGGTTCCTACTATTTAGTTTAATTTTGTAATTATTGATTTTTTGGAATGATTCATAATTATTAGGTATATGTTTGCAATGATTTTTTTGGAAGTGTTTGTATAAAAATAGGTACCTATGTGTTGATTTTTTACACTTTCATCTAATTGGATTGATAAAATAAGTAAAACGTCCTACTTTGGCGATAATTATGCATTTATATACGAGTAGTTTCAAATACGATGGATCATACGCTATCTCTTGGTGTACGATCCTTTTTTGCAAAACTGAAAAAACAATTAAAAAATAATCAAAAATTAATCGTTTTATTCAGCGTCGCCCGTTTCCGGTAGCGTGCAGATTTCCTTCTGGTCGAAGCCGCGGCCGTGAGTGATCCTCGTGAGTAAGTCCAACACCTGCCGCGGCCGGTCCTCGGGCGCGAGGTGCCCCGCGCCCCGCACGCGCACGACCGCCAGCCCGCGCGCGCGCCGCACGCAGCCCGCCCGCGCGCCACCCGCGTCCCACCAGTACTGCCGCGCCGATCTGTACTCGTCCGCACCCGTGAAATTAAAATGATTCTGCAAAAAGTCGTCTATACTAGCGTAGGGCACCCTGAGGGGCACCTTAGTGTCATTTTCTCCGCAATATATAGTTACCGAATAGTGATCCAGTATTTCCGATAACCAAGGCGCATTGGATTGACAAATATCATCCAACAAATAATGGCGCACAGTCCTATTGAAGTCGCAGAACGACAAATCCCCGACATGGATAGCTTTCAGCACATCGTTGTTATCAAAGATTGAACTATAATATTCTTCGTCGTCGTCATCATCCGATTTATCTGTCTGTTCGTTTGTCAATGCCCACATTTTTCTCGTGTTTATACCACTAATATTGAGATTGTTACACATATCAAATCCTAGGAAATGTTTCTGACTCTCTGGATGTATCCAAGCACTACCTATTATGAGTCCTTGAAGGTTTATTTTAGTTGTTTTTGCGACATCCTTCTTCATAATAGTGTAAGCAAGAGCCGTGGCGTATTTGCCGGCGTAGGATTCTCCAGTGATGAAGAATTTATTTTGCTGCAGCCCCGGGAAGAGTTGGAAGAATTGGCTTAAGGTGGAGTAGAGTTGTTCACCGACCTGTGTTTCATCTGTACAATATCCTTTTGAATTTTTGGTGAAACTGAATCCCGAGCCCACGGGGTTGTCGATATAAATGAGGTGATGATTGAGCGCCCAGTGATATTGCCTGCGCTTGAATTGCCCATTAGATACTTTGATCGGTCCGTTTTCATGAAACAAACCGAAGAGGGAAGACACTCCCGGGCCACCCTGCAGCCACACGAGCACCGGTGCTTTTACTGCCTTGTCATCCATGCACGGGAAGTACCAGAAGAAATGGCTCGAGTTATAGGTCTTATTGACGGTGAAGAACCCCGAATAACTCTCCAAATTTAAGCTCTCGTTAAGCGAAACTTGAGCTAGCCGTCTCGCTTCAACAATGTTGCCACGCTCGATATATGGCGTCAGATAAAGGGGTTCACCTGGGCCATCGTCGTTGAATGTATTGCCCCCGCATACGTATTCAGGGAGGTCACATATTAATGTGGCCCAAACCAAAAGGACGCACAGTCGAGGCATTTAAACGGTGAGTAGAAGCAAATAACTCAAAAAGTAGACTGTTCCATTTAAATATTACCAATTTATAGTTTGCTATCTGATTTTAGCATTCTACAGCTAAATTCTTGTGAATTCTTTGAGGGTTTATTTGTTCGATGTTCATATTGTTCAATATCAAATACTTTTTAGCAGTCTAAGTTACCAAATAAATACTTATAATATGTTGTAATAACTACATATTTAGCTTCTGTTTCTGCTCCAAAGTATTTGACGCTCACTGTACCTTAAGCCGCGTTTTCACTTAGAAACAACAAGTAGAAACGGGCCCCTGATTTGCCCTTTGACTATGGACAGGCAAATTTACAAATATTTGGGCGTACCATACATTATATTTTTCAATAAGCATTAGTTTATCGAACTGTAATTGTAAATATTGTAATTGATTACTTGCACGTGGATGAGTCACGTTTTTTAAACGTATAGCACGCATTACGAAGAGGTATTTAGAAAATATTTTACCAACACATGTTAATAATAAAGTCTAATCATTAAACATTTTTTTCAATAATGCCACAAATATTTTTTATTCGTGTACACTATATGCATTAACTTATATACAATAGGTAACACAATAAGTGCATGAACATTAAGTTTAATTTTGGTTTTATGAATCGCTGTTTTGATCCCCATTACATCGCTTGTACGACCACTATACGCTGATTTATGTAGTCTTTGTGTGTCTCAGTCAGACAAACGACATCCGTAGCAGAAAAAGGCGACAAAACCAAATTAATGTAGGCACCAACGATTTTCTTCTTTGCGTGGTCAACGTAGTATTGTTGGGTTCACTTTGAGTCTTTTCGGCTCGGACTATATTCCTATGGCTACCGCAATCAATCACGGGGAGTATAAAAGTGGTCGAAGACAAAAGCCCAGGAGCCCTTGAATCTGACGCGGTATATTGAGCAAGGCGACATTACTGAAGGAAGACGGCTGGCTGGAGTTTGGCTCAGCGACAGCTTGAATGTGGAGCGTTACTCTGGCTTCTTCACCGTCAACGCCACCCACAAATCACATATTGGTCTGGTACTACCCCTGTTATTCTTCGGACAAGGTTTCGGCACCCGTGCTCCTGTGCCACGAACAAAGTATTACGCCTCCCTGTTACTTACGCACGAATTCACGAGTGCGAGACAAAGGCAACACTTCATTCGTGGTTCGCGTTAGGGCCTTTCCAGGAGCGTCGTCCATGTTTCGTTTGTTTCGGGAAAACGGACCCATTGGAATAGTAAACTAGGAAATATCACTGGGCACTAAATCACCACGTCATTTATATCGACAACCCCGTGGGCGCAGGATTTAGCTTCAATTATTATTCAATGGGGGCACTTACCCCAGGTATGCGCGGGTAAAACATTAAGTAAGTAAAAATACTGTCATATCATAGGGCAGTCCCCCCACCCCCTGAATGAAGTCCTGGATCCGCGCCTGACCGCTCTTGCTTATATCTACTATTCTCAAGAAGGAGTTTAGGAAAAAAGCTAAAATAAATCTAAAAGGCCTCATAATAATGAGATGAGGCCTCACAATAATCAATAGATGCGGCTTGCATAAATCTTGACAGTCAGAAACCTTGTCTAGTAAACAATTTGTGTCAGAGTAATAACAAAATTCCAATAAAGCATACGAAAGCGAGAGAAATGTTGGCGCTGAAAAGTGTGAAGGAAGATAAATGGGATAACGGTGATGAGGAACACTATGTTTCAGTGATAACTAAAGATTACTTCAAAAAAACTATACATGTCGGAAACATGACGTTCTGAGAATTCAATTTGGATACAATGTGCATCACCATTTGGTGGATGATAATATTTGTCAATCCATAGCGCCCTTGTATTCGGAAATACTGGATCATTATTCGGTAGGCCTGTATTACGGAGAAAATGACGTTTAGGCGGAGGTCGTTATATTCTTAGTAAGTCCCTTTCGAGATAGGTCATGTTCGGTAGATGCCACTTTCTGAGGATGTCATGTTCTGAGAAGTCCGCTTTCGGAGAGCGACACGTTCTAATTACGTCACATTCTTATTCGGAAATACTGGATCATTATTCGGTAGGCCTGTATTACGGAGAAAATGACGTTTAGGCGGAGGTCGTTATATTCTTAGTAAGTCCCTTTCGAGATAGGTCATGTTCGGTAGATGCCACTTTCTGAGGATGTCATGTTCTGAGAAGTCCGCTTTCGGAGAGCGACACGTTCTAATTACGTCACATTCTTATATCGCCACTTTATGAGTTCGTCGCTTTCTGAGTTTGTCGCATTCGGAGTACGTCGGAGTCAATTTGCGAAAACGCACAGGAGCGCCGTAAAATGCGAAAGTGACGTACTCCGAATGCGACAAACTCAGAAAGCGACGAACTCATAAAGTGGCGATATAAGAATGTGACGTAATTAGAACGTGTCGCTCTCCGAAAGCGACCTTCTCAGAACATGACATCCTCAGAAAGTGGCATCTACCGAACATGACCTATCTCCAAAGGGACTTACTAAGAATATGACGACCTCCGCCTAAACGGAAAATGACACTAACGTACCCGTCAGCTACACTAGTACAGACAGATGACTTTTTGCAGAATCATTTTAATTTCACGGGCGCGGACGAGTACAGAGGCCCCACCGCGAACTATGAACGAAGTGTTGCCTCTCCCTCGCACTCGTAAATTCGTACATAAGTGTGACAGGGCGGCAACATTTCTTCCGTGGTTCGCGGTAAGGAGTCAGATCGGCGCGGCAGTACTGGTGGCACGCGGGGGGTGCGCGGGCGGGCTGCGTGCGGCGCGCGCGCGGGCTGGCGGCCGTGCGCGCGCGGGGCGCGGGGCACCTCGCGCCCGAGGACCGGCCGCGGCAGGTGCTGGACTTGCTCACGAGGGTCACTCAAGGCCGGGGCTTCGAGCAGAACGAAATCTGCACGCTACCAGAAACGGGTGACGCTGAATAAAACGATTCATTTTTGATTATTTTTTAATTGTTTTCTCAGTAGTTGCTTTTTCAGTTTTGCAGAAAAGGATCGTACACCAAAAGATAGCGTATGATCCATCGTATTTGAAACTACTCGTATATAAATGCATAATTATCGCCAAAGTGGGACGTTTTACTTATTTTATCAACCCAATTAGATGAAAGTGTAAAAAATCAACACATACCTTTTTTTATAGCAAACACTTCCAAAAAAATCATAGCAAACATATACCTAATAATTATGAATCATTATACAAAATTAAACTAAATAGTAGGTACTACCGGCTACTCTATCTACCACCGTAGCTACGGCCCACTGATATACATAATGAAAAAGTATACCCCTATTACGTGTCGACGGACAAAAATACTAGTGATATTTGTTCTCCGTAACTATCTGTGCAATACAGTGTGAATAAAACATGTGTCAATTTTGGAAATATTCAATTTCATAAGGTGTGGTTAGTTTAATATAGGTAATGGTTTGCTTCAGTACTTTAAGTAGTATCCTCTGGCTAACTAGAAAAAGGCGGCAAATTCTTTTTTTTGATGTGCTTACGCTTACCCAACTTTACGAGATTTTTTTTTTCAATTTGCGGCCTTCTTCTGACAGGCTGGTTAGCCAGAGTATACAATATTTTTTACAAAACAGGATTGTTAGGATTCAAGATCTCTCAAATCATTTATCTTTGGATAATATGATAAAGATTAATTTAACTGCAATATTTATGCTCTCTACCGTGTGCGTTGTTCGTTGAGCAAAAAGTGAGAATATGTGAATTTTGTTTACTTAATATAATGCCGTATAATAACTCTTCGTTGTGAGACTTTTGAGTTCATCACGTTGAACGTTTGGGTAGGTGCTTAATACGTAAATGTTTTCAGGTATGAATCTGTAGCTATGGTCCTAGGTACTAACTAACTATTTATAATATAATGCAAAAAAAGTGCATCCGCATCATAGCCAATCTAAGAAAAACAACTAGTTGCAAACCTCATTTCAAGTCACTGCAAGCCATAACTTTTCCTTCAATTTTTAAATTAGAATCCGCCAAATTTGTTCTTAAGCATATTCACCTATTTGAGTTGAATAAAAATCCCCATCGAAACCAAGATTTTAAAAAGCTGATTTTGATACTAGTGTCTCTCTACACTTTCTACAGAAGCTAAGTTGTTATCAGTGTTACCACTACAGAGTTTATTTAGATATAAAGTAAGTAGATTAGACATTTAAAAATAATCTGGGTCGCGTTTTATAAAGTTCATGAATGTAGGATTAATATGGATTTGACAACGTTATAATAATAGCAAGAACGAAAGGGATGGTCTTATGAAACTTTTTACTAGTGGAAGTGAAAAGGAACGATAATCGTCCGTCCTTATCACTGTGCCACTATTTTTTGTGTGTGTGTGCATTAGATGCTAAATGTAAGTGCCAGACAAATGCGTTGAATACGTCACTAAGTGCCTGTGTGGCACTTTCGTCTTAGTAGTAAGTGACTATGTCTATCCCTCTTAGTAGCACACTATGTGCGGCCCCTCGATAAAGTTACAATTTACAATTTCGCTGTTTGCCTCTCTAACGCACGCACGTATTGGCTAGAAAGAGAGGCAAACAGCGAAATTGTAAATTGTAACTTTATAAAACGCGACCCTGTTAGTTTTAAGGAATTTTTGCTATACTCTACCAGGGTCCATGTATTGTATAGCTATAATATGTATACTAAACATTGGATGCAAAATAAAGATCTCTATCTCTCTATCTCTATCTAAATAAACAATGAATAGGTATAGAGGCGAGTTTAACCATTTAATTATATTTACATGAAAAATTGTTTACAAAAATTGAATTAAGCCAATTGAGATATATTTAAGCGAATACAATTTGCCAATAAGTAGAGATATAGAACCATTTTATTTCCAATTACATAATTATGATGGCACAGTGCAGACATCTGTCTGATCGAAGCCCTTTCCACTCGTGATTCTAGTGAGCATGTCCAAGGTGCGCTTGGGCTGGTCCCTGGGCACGAAGTGCGTGGCGTCCAGCACGAAGATGTCCGTCAGCGTGCGCGCGCGCCGCACGCAGCCCGCCAGCGCGCCGTCCACTCGCCACGAGTACTGCTTCGCCGACCTGTACTCGTCCGCGCCTGTCCAGTCAAAATGATTCCGCAAAAAGTCTGCAATCCCCGCGTAGGCTACTGTAGTGTCATTTTGTCCACCATAAAGCGCTACCGGATAGTGGTTTAATATTTCTGACAGCCAGGGTGCCATCGATTTCATAATATCATTTTTCAAATATTCAGCCACAATGGTATTATACTTAGAGTATGGCAAGTGCCCGACGTGAATAGCTTTCCTGACTGCGTTTTTGGTTAGTACTGAGTCAAAGTCGTCTTTTTGCAAATCAATTAACTTCAACCACATTTTTGGAATATTCCTAATTTTGCGTTGGCTGGCAACTTCGTATTTTTGTTGACTATCGGGATTAATCCAAGCGCCACCAATAATAAGTCCTTGAAGGTTTATTTTAGGTTTCGTGTTGGGATCCTTCTTGAGAATAGTATGAGCGAGAGCCGGGACGTATTTGCCAGCGTAAGATTCACCAGTGATAAAGAAAGCATTTTGCTGCAGCTCCGGGAAGAGTTGGAAGAACTGACTTAAGGTGGAGTAGAGTTGTTCACCGACCTGTGTTTCGTCTGTACAATACCCTTCTGGATTTTTAGTGAAGCTGAATCCCGCGCCCACGGGGTTGTCGATATAAATGAGGTGGTGATTCAGCGCCCAGTGATATTTCCTGCGTTCAAATTGGCCTTTAGATACTGTAATTGGTCCGTTCTCAACAAACAAACCAAACAGTGAAGTCCCTCCTGGCCCGCCCTGCAGCCATAAGACCACGGGTGCTGTGTCCTTGTCCGAAGACTGACATGGGAAGTACCAGAGATATTGGTTGGAGCCGTAGTCCTTGTTAACGGTGAAAAATCCTGCGTAACTCTCAATATTTAAGCTGTCATTAAGCGTAACTCGTGCTAGCTGTCTGGCTTCGGCGATGTTGCCTTGTTCGATGTACGGCGTCAGAAACAGGGGATCTCCTGGGGCGACGTCATCGCCTATACGCACCGTTGTGATGTATCGAGGAAGGCCACATATTATGGTAGCCCAAATCGAAATGACCCACACTAGACTCGGCATCGCGACGATGATATATCGATATTGAATTGAATGAAAATGGCTCAGACTACTAAAAGGTTCCATTTAAATATCTGAATTTTACATTTTAGTATCTAGTGCGCATACTTTAATTAAGCAAAAATGTTTTGGTAGGTACATACTACTCGTAAAATGTAAAATGATAAGATGCCTCGTGTCGGTCGTGTAGGTAACTCGTGTCAGGTAAAATATTTCTATAAAATCAATAAAATGCGAGCGGAACATAAAGGACATACAAATAGACTTCGTGATTAGGTAGGGTAGGCACTAAAGACGCTGTGAAAAGCTTATCGTATTGCTTATCATATTCATGCTTATTGTCAACCTATACCGTCTTGACAACAACAAATACACTTCCACATAATTCAATGTGCTATGTTACTTCTTTTCTATGCTATTCTAAATATAAGAAACGTGGTGTGTGAAACGTGTAATCATGTCCCAGGCCCACTTAGGCTGATCCCCCGGCACCATGTGGCCAGCGTTCCTCACCAGCACCTCCACAAGCTTCCCAGCATGTTTGACGTACCCCGCTACTTCCCCATCCACCTTCCAAATACTCCGTTGGGCAGTTTTATATTCGTCAGAACCAGAAAAATTTAGGAGTCTTAAAAAGTTCTCTGTATACGGATAAGCTAGTATTATGTCCAATTGCCCACTATATATAAGGCAGTTGTAATTATTCAGAAGTTCAGAGAACCAAGGTGCGATCGATTGCATCATATCTTGTTTGAAACGTAATTCTACTATTTTTGATGAGCCGTTAAATGAAGCGTCTCCTACGTGGATGCCTTCCCTGACGGAGCAGTTCTGCAGGGTTGGACCGAAGTCATCATCATCACCATAATCACCTGTATGCAAGTAATTAAACCAAGAGCTGAAGCCTGTAACATTCGTCAAATAGCTTTTACCTTCAAGCATGTCTCTTCCGAGAATAGTACTAAACATGTCACTTGCTTGGTCCCATTGTTTTTTTTCTATAAATTTCTTCATCTTTGTTTCGTACTCCTCGAGGGTCGATTTAGCGTTCGTGTCGACTAGCCCTATTTGATACAAATAATCGCTGTAAAGCGTTACCTGATTCACAGGGTCGACTAAACCATTGCCGATGGCTAAACCTTTGAGGTTTATTTTCGTTTCAGCGCTGGGATTATTCTTATGGATCGTGTAACCAAGAGCTGGGACATACTTTCCAGCATAAGATTCTCCGCTGATAAAGAACTCGTTTCGCTGTAATTCTGGAAACATCTTAAAGAACTGAGTCAGAGTGGAGTAGAGCTGGTCCCCGACTTGAGTCTCGTTAGAGAGATATCCTTCCTCGTGGTTTGTGAAGCTAAATCCGGCGCCGACAGGACTGTCGATGTAAATGAGATGGTGGTTCAAGGCCCAGTGGTATTGTCTGCGCTCAAAGCTGCCATTCCGTACTCGTAACGGTCCGTTTTCCATAAATAGACCGATCATTGACGAGCCTCCGGGGCCCCCTTGTAGCCACACTAGTACAGGCGACTTATCTTTATCTGGAGACATGCTCGGGAAATACCAGAGAAATTGATTGGATTCGAACGTTTTGTTGACCGTGAAATAGCCTGCGTAACTCTCGATCCCCATCGTTTCTGTTATTGGAACTCGTGCCAGGTCTTTTGCTTCGGCTATGTTACCATTTTCAATTTTTGGCGTTAGGAAAAGGGGCTCACCACAACTTTCGATGTTTCTTTTGCTTAGGTTTAGCTTTGGGTAAGGGTGTAGGCACTGGCAAGATGTTATTATATGCAAAATAAGCCACGGAACAGCTTTCATTATTACTGTTGATGGTAAAACACTAGTCTTTTACCACTCGACAGTGTTATTTATATCATGCTTAGACAAAACTACATTACATCTCGAGTATGATTTATCGCTTATGTTGTCATGTATTAATTGAGCAGGTGAAGACAAACGACCAGTGTTGGTCATCATAAATTATTGCTACTATAACGCAGCTATAACTAACCAACAGACGGCTCGTCTGTTGGCACGCAAAATCTGGGGCGTATTAAATATATTAAATGAACATTTATTTGAAGCACTCAATCGACACGAGTTATGAATTTCCTTTTCTCACGTGTATCGTACGACGATTAACAGTTCATATGGCACTCCAAAGATTTCTACCTGAAATAAAATAAACCGAAGTGTCTTGACATGATAGGGCCGCAGGCTGTAAATTTGATACGGGCAGCATAATTGTTACAATTGTAACAATATTTACATCTATATTTATTCATTAGTATTTTATAATAGTGCGGTCCTAGTTGAACATAACTTAATAACACATCTTTATAAATGATTGTTATCAATATAAATAAGTCCTATTTTAATTTTATCTCCCGTCTTAGATTTACACACTGTATAGTGTACCTATATTGTTTTGTCTGTGCAAAGTGTCACTAGTGTCAGTCAAAACTGTCATAAGTGTCAACAGTCAAAATAAACGGAACGAAATGTTGTTTTGATTTTGACGATACTTGGTTACTTAATTTATCATTACATAAAAATGTATTTATTTGTATTGCTTCTGTTTACATATGCGAATTCTATAAATGCGCTGTTCCCATACGTATATCCTAGGATTGAATTCGCATCATCGCCGGCTAGCGACGCCGGTACTCCATTATATCTTACTCCTTTCTTGAAAAATGGCTCTATAGACGCAGCAAGACAACTTTCCAGGGTGTCTTTGACTACAGAACTGGGCTTCGAAAGTCATGCCGGCTTTTTCACGCTGAACGAACAGTATCAATCCAACCTTTATTTCTGGTATTTCCCAACGTTTTCGAAAGACGCCAACGCGCCAGTTATTTTGTGGCTGCAAGGCGGGCCTGGTGGCAGCTCCTTATTCGGACTTTTCACAGAAATAGGACCTCTGGTAGCTACAAAACAAGGCTTCAAGACGAGGAAACGCCACTGGGCATTGAACAGCCATCTCATCTTCATAGACAACCCTGTAGGAACAGGATTCAGTTTCACTAATGAAGATGAAGGTTATTGCACCAATGAAGATTGTGTTGCGCTTGGCCTGTACAATGCAATGCAGCAGTTTTTCACCCTATTTCCAGAGTTAAGAAGCCACAAGTTTTTTATAACTGGGGAATCTTACGCAGGAAAGTATATACCAGCATTGGCTATGGAGATACATCAGCAGAATTCTAAATCTAAAAATAAAATTAATCTGCAAGGTTTGGCAATGGGAAATGCTTACTGTGACCCAATAAACCAGATAGACTATGGAAACTATTTGTATCAGCATGGACTTATTGATGACCATCAAAAACAAGTATTTGAGGAACTCCAAGCAAAAATAGCAAGTAAAATAAGCAAAAAAGATTGGGTACAAGCAGATTTACTGATGGACATTATGATGGATGGGGATGTGAGCAACTTTTCGTACTTTAACAACTACACCGGTTTCAGTAACTATTACAACTTTTTGTCTACAAAAGAAATGGACATTACTATATTTGCAAAGCTTCTACAAAATGACAAAGCTCGAAAGAGTATACATGTTGGGAACTTGCCGTTTCACTCAGGAAAAGAAGTACAGTTACATTTAGCTGTCGACATCCTAAAATCTGTAGCGCCATATGTTGCGGAACTGTTAAACCACTACCGAATACTAGTATATAATGGCCAGCTGGGATATAATTGTTGCATATCCATTAACAGAAAAGTTTCTACAGAATTTAGACTTCAGTTCTGCTAATGAGTATAAGACGGCTCCTAGGAAGATATGGAAGGTTGGAGATGCGGTGGCGGGGTATGTGAAGAGAGCTGGTAATCTGACGGAGGTGCTGGTGAGGAATGCGGGCCACATGGTGCCTCATGATCAGCCTAAGTGGGCATTTGATTTGATCACGCGTTTTATTCAAGGCAAAATGTAATGTATGTAAATACAATCATATTAATAATTAACACATTGCTTAAGCAGTGCTGCTGTTTATAGTGATTGTTGATCAATTAACACATATGTACTTGTAATACAGCATTGAGTATTGTAAATATTTTAAATGTTACTATACACCTACATATAATTAAAAACTGTAATGAACAATCGTGTTATTAAAATAATTTTTATAAGCTGTGGAAATGGTAAATCCATGGGACCAAAGTGGACAGACAATATTATGCGTTTTTTTTTTCATTTTTGAAATGTCAAGTTTAATGGTTAATTTATGTATTCCTAAGGATATTGTATAATTTCCATAATAATATGTTAGATATGAACATTTGATATTGTATTTCTGAATATTTGTGTTTTGTGGTGGTGAATTAAAGGTTTTTTTATGAATAAAAAATATTTTGAATTGTTTATTTTTTTATTTTCATTATCTAATTAATAAATACATACTTACAATTAAACCTACAGGTATGAGGTTGAGTTGGCTGCGTTTGAAATTTATTAGTTATTATTAATCCATTCAGCAAAAATATCATGTGAATCAATAATCATAGCTCATGAGTTATTGAGAAATAATTGGTATCTTATCTATATTTTTACATGCAAGGTAAAGTCAAATTACAAATTAATCACACTTATAAAATTTAACCTTTTCAACGCTAAATATTAAACAACAATCTTGCATCACAGTACGCGATCACATAATTTCAGCGAAATTTCCGATCGCGTGTCTTCTGAGGCACATTTTGTTTAAGGTTGGTGTTCAAAAGGTCATACACTATTCCTATTTCTTAACTAATATAATTATAATCAGCGTAAGTTTTTTACAATAGCTGGGTCACACTAAACAAGCTGCCCATTTCTGCTTCATCGTTGATTAAGGCCATATTGAATGTAGTGTAAAAACGCTACAGGTTAAAAATTTTGGGTGAAAATCGTAAAATCGTCCGACACACAATTTTCAAATGGCATGAAATCCTAAAATACAGGTGTTAACCGAATAAATTATACCGCAAAAAAATACTAAAGAGATATATTTTCTATCTATAGCGTCGGTCATGCGTCGGCCCATTGTCGGTCACACGTCGGTCACGTATCAGACTGGAAGGAGAGCAGACTGGATTGGTATCTCGGCTACGCACGCGAGTGTCGGTCTGGTATCTATGAGGTGTCGATGACATGTCGGCCACGTATCACCCTGTAGCGTGGTTACGATTGAGCGTTAGCATGATTTAGATTGATATCTTGGCTATGCATGTCCAGGTATCTGAAGTGTCGGTCATGTGTTTGTCACGTATCTGCCAATGGCGCTGATAAATAGACAGGAGGTATCTTGGCACACGCGTGTGTCGGTATCGGCCAAGTGTCGGTCATCTGTCGGTCACGTATCAGCCAGTAGCGCGGTTAAGACTAAGCGTTAGCATGTATTTAGAGTGATATGTTGGCTATGCACGCGGGTATCCAGGTATCTGAAGTGTCGGTCATGTGTTTGTCACGTATCAGTCAGTGGCGCTAATAAATAGACAGGATTGGTATCTTGGCACACGCGTCGGTCATGTATCGGCCAAGTGTCGGTCATCTGTCGGTCACGCGTCGGTCACGTGTCAGCCAGTAGCGCGGTGAGGGCGTCTAGGAACACGGCCCTCTGCGCGGTGGGCAGCGACACGACGGACGAGTCCACGTGGTCCAGCGACACCGACACGCCACTCGCGAGAACGCCGCACCGAATAGACTGGATTGGTATTGGCTACGCACGCGGGTGTCGAAGTATCTGTGAAGTGTCGGTCAGGAGTCCATCAGGTGTCGGTCACGTATCAGCAAGTAGCGCGGTTATGATTGAGCGTTAATATGATGAAGATGTATGGTACGCTCGGAAGGGGGCGACCGAGGAGAGGATATTTAGATCAAATCTCTCAAATCTTAAATAAAGGCCAGATCCGCAATACCCGTATAACCGACGAGTATGTATGAGAAGATGAATGGATGTTAGCGAAGCGAAGGAAGTTTGCAAGGATCGTAGTATGTGACGTTCAGTGGTTTCTGCCTACCCCAATGGGATACAGGCGTAAGTATATGTATGTATGTTAGCATGATTTAGATTGGTATCTTGGCTATGCACGCGGGTGTCCAGGTATCTGAAGTGTCGGTCATGTGTTTGTCACGTATCAGCCAGTGGCGCTAATAAATAGACAGGATCGGTATCTTGGCACACGCGTGTGTCGGTATCGGCCAAGTGTCGGTCATCTGTCGGTCACGCGTCGGTCACGTGTCAGCCAGTAGCGCGGTGAGGGCGTCTAGGAACACGGCCCTCTGCGCGGTGGGCAGCGACACGACGGACGAGTCCAAGTGGTCCAGCGACACCGACACGCCACTCGCGAGAACGCCGCACCGAATAGACTGGATTGGTATTGGCTATAGTTGAATTATCGAGAAGATTGAATTGCATATGTAGTGGTATCGCGTATTTACAATGTATTGTGTGCTATTGTGTGTGTTTTATCGTCATGTATTGGCATTATTCGACTAATAGTAAACCTAATTGTAAAGTCACAAGGTTTACTTTAAAAGTGTTGCTTTAGTAACACCACTACAAATGCAATTCCATCTTCTCGATAATTCAACTATACGCACGCGGGTGTCGAAGTATCTGTGAAGTGTCGGTAAGGAGTCCATTAGGTGTCGGTCTAGAGTCGGTCACGTATCAGCCAGTAGCGCGGTTAAGACTAAGCGTTAGCATGATTTAGATTAATATCTTGGCTATGCACGCGGGTGTCCAGGTATCTGAAGTGTCGGTCATGTGTTTGCCACGTATCAGACAGTGGCGCTGATAAATAGACAGGATTGGTATCTTGGCACACGCGTCGGTCATGTATCGGCCAAGTGTCGGTCATCTGTCGGTCACGCGTCGGTCACGTGTCAGCCAGTAGCGCGGTGAGGGCGTCTAGGAACACGGCCCTCTGCGCGGTGGGCAGCGACACGACGGACGAGTCCACGTGGTCCAGCGACACCGACACGCCACTCGCGAGAACGCCGCACCGAATAGACTGGATTGGTATTGGCTATAGTTGAATTATCGAGAAGATTGAATTGCATATGTAGTGGTGTCGCGTATTTACAATGTATTGTGAGCTATTGTGTGTGTTTTATCGACTCATGTATTGGCATTATTCGACTAATAGTAAACCTAATTGTAAAGTCACAAGGTTCACTTTAAAAGTGTTGCTTTAGTAACACCACTACAAATGCAATTCCATCTTCTCGATAATTCAACTATACGCACGCGGGTGTCAAAGTATCTGTGAAGTGTCGGTAAGGAGTCCATTAGGTGTCGGTCATGAGTCGGTCACGTATCAGCCAGTAGCGCGGTTAAGACTAAGCGTTAGCATGATTTAGATTGATATCTTGGCTATGCACGCGGGTGTCCAGGTATCTGAAGTGTCGGTCATGTGTTCGTCACGTATCAGACAGTGGCGCTGATAAATAGACAGGATTGTTATCTTGGCACACGCGTGTCGGTCATGTAGCGGCCAAGTGTCGGTCATGTGTCAGTCATGCGTCGGTCACGTATCAGCCAGTAGCGCGGTTAAGACTAAGCGTTAGCATGATTTAGATTGATATATTGGCTATGCACGCGTGTCGGTCATGTGTCAGTCATGCGTCGGTCACGTATCAGACAGTGGCGCTGATAAATAGACAGGATTGGTATCTTGGCACACGCGTCGATCATGTATCGGCCAAGTGTCGGTCATCTGTCGGTCACGCGTCGGTCACGTATCAGACAGTGGCGCTGATAAATAGACAGGATCGGTATCTTGGCACACGCGTGTCGGTCATGTATCGGTCACGCGTCGGTCACGTGTCAGCCAGTAGCGCGGTGAGGGCGTCTAGGAACACGGCCCTCTGCGCGGTGGGCAGCGACACGACGGACGAGTCCACGTGGTCCAGCGACACCGACACGCCACTCGCGAGAATGCCGCACCGAATAGACTGGATTGGTATTGGCTATAGTTGAATTATCGAGAAGATTGAATTGCATATGTAGTGGTATCGCGTATTTACAATGTATTGTGTGCTATTGTGTGTGTTTTATCGACTCATGTATTGGCATTATTCGACTAATTGTAAAGTCACAAGGTTCACTTTAAGTGTTGCTTTAGTAACACCACTACAAATGCAATTCCATCTTCTCGATAATTCAACTATACGCACGCGGGTGTCGAAGTATCTGTGAAGTGTCGGTAAGGAGTCCATCAGGTGTCGGTCATGAGTCGGTCACGTATCAGCCAGTAGCGCGGTTAAGACTAAGCGTTAGCATGATTTAGATTGATATCTTGGCTATGCACGCGGGTGTCTAGGTATCTGAAGTGTCGGTCATGTGTTTGTCACGTATCAGCCATTAGCACTGATAAATAGACAAGATTGGTATCTTGGCACACGCGTCGGTCATGTATCGGCCACGTGTCGGTCATCTGTCGGTCACGCGTCGGTCACGTGTCAGCCAGTAGCGCGGTGAGGGCGTCTAGGAACACGGCCCTCTGCGCGGTGGGCAGCGACACGACGGACGAGTCCACGTGGTCCAGCGACACCGACACGCCACTCGCGAGAACGCCGCACCGAATAGACTGGATTGGTATTGGCTACGCACGCGGGTGTCGAAGTATCATGACACAAAAAGCTTATTATTCGGCCAAAGAATTTTTAGACGATAAAGACATCTAAATATACTTGAATGTAACAAATAATTTTACTTTTGTTTGTAGCTATGGAGTTTTCGTGTATAAACTTAGCTGAAGAACATGTTGCCATACCCTTCCAGGGTCCATGTGTACTATAATTATTTTTGTAAGAACTAAAATTCATAACATGGTGCAATAAATGATATTATGATTATGATTATCTGTGAAGTGTCGGTAAGGAGTCCATTAGGTGTCGGTCATGAGTCGGTCACGTATCAGCCAGTAGCGCGGTTAAGACTAAGCGTTAGCATGATTTAGATTGATATCTTGGCTATGCACGCGGGTGTCCAGGTATCTAAAGTGTCGGTCATGTGTTTGTCACGTATCAGTCAGTGGCGCTGATAAATAGACAGGATCGGTATCTTAGCACACGCGTCGGTCATGTATCGGCCAAGTGTCGGTCATCTGTCGGTCACGCGTCGGTCACGTATCAGCCAGTAGCGCTGTTATGACTAAGCGATAGCATGTATTTAGAGTGATATGTTGGCTATGCACGCGGGTGTCCAGGTATCTGAAGTGTCGGTCATATGTTTGTCACGTATCAGTCAGTGGCGCTGATAAATAGACAGGATTGGTATCTTGGCACACGCGTCGGTCATGTATCGGCCAAGTGTCGGTCATCTGTCGGTCACGCGTCGGTCACGTGTCAGCCAGTAGCGCGGTGAGGGCGTCTAGGAACACGGCCCTCTGCGCGGTGGGCAGCGACACGACGGACGAGTCCACGTGGTCCAGCGACACCGACACGCCACTCGCGAGAACGCCGCACCGAATAGACTGGATTGGTATTGGCTATAGTTGAATTATCGAGAAGATTGAATTGCATATGTAGTGGTATCGCGTATTTACAATGTATTGTGTGCTATTGTGTGTGTTTTATCGTCATGTATTGGCATTATTCGACTAATAGTAAACCTAATTGTAAAGTCACAAGGTTTACTTTAAAAGTGTTGCTTTAGTAACACCACTACAAATGCAATTCCATCTTCTCGATAATTCAACTATACGCACGCGGGTGTCGAAGTATCTGTGAAGTGTCGGTAAGGAGTCCATTAGGTGTCGGTCTAGAGTCGGTCACGTATCAGCCAGTAGCGCGGTTAAGACTAAGCGTTAGCATGATTTAGATTAATATCTTGGCTATGCACGCGGGTGTCCAGGTATCTGAAGTGTCGGTCATGTGTTTGCCACGTATCAGACAGTGGCGCTGATAAATAGACAGGATTGGTATCTTGGCACACGCGTCGGTCATGTATCGGCCAAGTGTCGGTCATCTGTCGGTCACGCGTCGGTCACGTGTCAGCCAGTAGCGCGGTGAGGGCGTCTAGGAACACGGCCCTCTGCGCGGTGGGCAGCGACACGACGGACGAGTCCACGTGGTCCAGCGACACCGACACGCCACTCGCGAGAACGCCGCACCGAATAGACTGAATTGGTATTGGCTATAGTTGAATTATCGAGAAGATTGAATTGCATATGTAGTGGTATCGCGTATTTACAATGTATTGTGTGCTATTGTGTGTGTTTTATCGACTCATGTATTGGCATTATTCGACTAATAGTAAACCTAATTGTAAAGTCACAAGGTTCACTTTAAAAGTGTTGCTTTAGTAACACCACTACAAATGCAATTCCATCTTCTCGATAATTCAACTATACGCACGCGGCTGTCGAAGTATCTGTGAAGTGGCACACACGTGTGTCGGTCATGTATCGGCCAAGTGTCGGTCATCTGTCGGTCACGCGTCGGTCACGTATCAGCCAGTAGCGCGGTAAGACTAAGCGTTAAGCATGATTTAGATTGATAATATTGGCTATGCACGCGTGTGTCGGTCATGTGTCAGTCATGCGTCGGTCAAGTATCAGCCAATGGCGCTAATAAATAGACAGGATTGGTATCTTGGCACACGCGTCGGTCATGTATCGGCCAAGTATCGGTCATCTGTCGGTCACGCGTCGGTCACGTGTCAGCCAGTAGCGCGGTGAGGGCGTCTAGGAACACGGCCCTCTGCGCGGTGGGCAGCGACACGACGGACGAGTCCACGTGGTCCAGCGACACCGACACGCCACTCGCGAGAACGCCGCACCGAATAGACTAGATTGGTATTGGCTACGCACGCGGGTGTCGAAGTATCTGTGAAGTGTCGGTAAGGAGTCCATTAGGTGTCGGTTATGAGTCTGTTACGTATCAGCCAGTAGCGCGGTTAAGACTAAGCGTTAGCATGATTTAGATTTATATCTTGGCTATGCATGTTCAGGTATCTGAAGTGTCGGTCATGTGTTTGTCACGTATCAGCCAGTGGCGCTAATAAATAGACAGGATTGGTATCTTGGCACACGCGTCGGTCATGTATAGGCCAAGTGTCGGTCATCTGTCGGTCACGCGTCGGTCACGTGTCAGCCAGTAGCGCGGTGAGGGCGTCTAGGAACACGGCCCTCTGCGCGGTGGGCAGCGACACGACGGACGAGTCCACGTGGTCCAGCGACACCGACACGCCACTCGCGAGAACGCCGCACCGAATAGACTGGATTGGTATTGGCTACGCACGCGGGTGTCGAAGTATCTGTGAAGTGTCGGTAAGGAGTCCATTAGGTGTCGGTCATGAGTCGGTCACGTATCAGCCAGTAGCGCGGTTAAGACTAAGCGTTAGCATGATTTAGATTGATATATTGGCTATGCACGCGTGTGTCGGTCATGTGTCAGTCATGCGTCGGTCACGTATCAGCCAGTGGCGCTAATAAATAGACAGGATCGGTATCTTGGCACACGCGTGTGTCGGTATCGGCCAAGCGTCGGTCATCTGTCGGTCACGTATCAGCCAGTAGCGCGGTTAAGACTAAGCGTTAGCATGATTTAGATTGATATCTTGGCTATGCATGTCCAGGTATCTGAAGTGTCGGTCATGTGTTTGTCACGTATCAGTCAGTGGCGCTGATAAATAGACAGGATCCGTATCTTAGCACACGTGTGTCGGTCATGTATCGGCCAAGTGTCGGTCATCTGTCGGTCACGCGTCGGTCACGTATCAGCCAGTAGCGCGGTTAATACTAAGCGTTAGCATGATTTAGATTGATATCTTGGCTATGCATGTCCAGGTATCTGAAGTGTCGGTCATGTGTTTGTCACGTATCAGCCAGTGGCGCTGATAAATAGACAGGATTGTTATCTTGGCACACGCGTCGGTCATGTGTCGGCCAAGTGTCGGTCATCTGTCGGTCACGCGTCGGTCACGTGTCAGCCAGTAGCGCGGTGAGGGCGTCTAGGAACACGGCCCTCTGCGCGGTGGGCAGCGACACGACGGACGAGTCCACGTGGTCCAGCGACACCGACACGCCACTCGCGAGAACGCCGCACCGAATAGACTGGATTGGTATTGGCTACGCACGCGGGTGTCGAAGTATCTGTGAAATTCAGTCGTTGTCAATGCGCGAAGCGACGCGGACGCATTGATGAGTAATTAATTTATTAATTGCGAATTAGCGCGGCCCGGCCGCTGCTAACGATTTTTCACAATGAGCGCGCAACGTGAGCCCATTGTGAACGACTTTCTGGCCTATCTGCAAGAAAAACAAAAGTTGACGCGAGATGGAGCTATGGACCTGGAGACAGCTGTGCAGTTAAGTTCCTGGGCATCGACTTTCACAGTCGATGACTTCTGTGCAGCGAAGCAGGTGCTGTGCCGATACTTAGGAATTGCCGGCACATATGTTTCCCACCGGAGAGGGGATGAAACCGGTGAAAAGACCCTTGGGGATATAAAAAAGATCCTAAGGGATTACGAGGACCGACTTCCGGAGTTTGTGAAGATGGGAGCTAGCCTGCCGTCTGTCTCTCCGGAGGACGTAGACGTTCGCAGCTTGTTGAAGGATATCGTGGCCCTGAAGACAAGTCTTGCGGAAGTAATTTTGAAATTTGACGCGGCCCAATTAACTATTGCCGAGCTACGCAATGAAGTCATCAGTTTGCGGAATAGCGCTCCTAATACTCGGTCAGCGGCGTCAAGTTTCAAGACCGAAGTCCGACCCGGCTCGTGCGTCGGGTCACGTTTACGTGTTGCTGACACCGCCACTAGTGTCGCACGCGCCGCTCCGCCGTCCGCGCCGCCCCCGCGCGCCTGACCGCCCCCTGTTTCGAAGCTACGTCAGCGTGCCTACGCCGATGTCGTCACCGGGCAGCAAGTCGCAGCTGACCGAGTCAACTCGCCCTCTAAGGCGGGTGAATTACGGGCTCCCAGTAGGGAGATGTCCTCCCGCACCAGTGTAGATAAGGAGGGATTTACACTGGTTCAAAGGAAGAGCAAGGTGCGCAGGGCGCCTCGCAAGACTCTGGGTGGCATCGCCGAACCAGCTAATTCTGGTCTTCCGGTCGCAACTCCGTGTAAGGCGCTCTACGTATCACGCCTGCATTACTCCGCCGTGGCTGATGACGTGGCGGAGTACGTCCACCGGAAGACTGGCCTCTCGCTGAGGGTGCAGCAGCTGCGGTCGCGCCACTACGTGCACTTCAGCTCGTTTGTGGTGCGCGTGCCGCGGCCGCTTCAAGACACTATCGCGAGTCCGGACTTCTGGCCGAAGGGCGTCGTGTTTCGGCGGTTTCGGGGCAACCTGCCGAACCCTACGACGCCGACTCAGACGACGCAACGGAGCCACGCAGTTGTGTCGCCTAAATCTAATTAATGTGTTTTTCTATTTCTATATTCTATTTTGTATTTGTATTGTATAATTTTAGTTTCATGACGCATTGGTGTTCTACTGTAATGTCATGTAAACTTTTGTTTTAATAAATAAATAAATAAAATAAATAAATGTCGGTCAGGAGTCCATCAGGTGTCGGTTATGAGTCGGTTACGTATCAGCCAGTAGCGCGGTTAAGACTAAGCGTTAGCATGATTTAGATTGATATCTTGGCTATGCATATGCATGTCCAGGTATCTGAAGTGTCGGTCATGTGTTTGTCACGTATCAGCCAGTAGCGCTGATAAACAGACAGGATTGGTATCTTGGCACACGCGTCGGTCATGTATCGGCCAAGTGTCGGTCATCTGTCGGTCACGCGTCGGTCACGTGTCAGCCAGTAGCGCGGTGAGGGCGTCAAGGAACATGGCCCTCTGCGCGGTGGGCAGCGACACGACGGACGAGTCCACGTGGTCCAGCGACACCGACACGCCACTCGCGAGAACGCCGCACCGAATAGACTGGATTGGTATTGGCTATAGTTGAATTATCGAGAAGATTGAATTTCATATGTAGTGGTATCGCGTATTTACAATGTATTGTGTGTGTTTTATCGACTCATGTATTGGCATTATTCGATTAATAGTAAACCTAATTGTAAAGTCACAAGGTTCACTTTAAAAGTGTTGCTTTAGTAACACCACTACAAATGCAATTCCATCTTCTCGATAATTCAACTATACGCACGCGGGTGTCGAAGTATCTGTGAAGTGTCGGTAAGGAGTCCTTCAGGTGTCGGTCATGAGTCGGTCACGTATCAGCCAGTAGCGCGGTTAAGACTAAGCGTTAGCATGATTTAGATTGATATCATGGCTATGCATGTCCAGGTATCTGAAGTGTCGGTCATATGCTTGTCACGTATCAGCCAGTAGCGCTAATAAATAGACAGGATTGGTATCTTGGCACACGCGTTTGTCGGTCATGTATCGGCCAAGTGTCGGTCATCTGTCGGTCACGCGTCGGTCACGTGTCAGCCAGTAGCGCGGTGAGGGCGTCTAGGAACACGGCCCTCTGCGCGGTGGGCAGCGACACGACGGACGAGTCCACGTGGTCCAGCGACACCGACACGCCACTCGCGAGAACGCCGCACCGAATAGACTGGATTGGTATTGGCTACGCACGCGGGTGTCGAAGTATCATGACACAAAAAGCTTATTATTCGGCCAAAGAATTTTTAGATGATAAAGACATCTAAATATACTTGAATGTAACAAATAATTTTACTTTTGTTTGTAGCTATGGAGTTTTCGTGTATAAACTTAGCTTAAGAACATGTTGCCATACCCTTCCAGGGTCCATGTGTACTATAATTATTTTTGTAAGAACTAATATTCATAACATGGTGCAATAAATAATATTATGATTATGATTATCTGTGAAGTGTCGGTAAGGAGTCCATTAGGTGTCGGTCAAGAGTCGGTCACGTATCAGCCAGTAGCGCGGTTAAGACTAAGCGTTAGCATGATTTAGATTAATATCTTGGCTATACACGCGGGTGTCCAGGTATCTGAAGTGTCGGTCATGTGTTTGTCATGTATCAGCCAGTAGCGCTCATAAACAGACAGGATCGGTATCTTGGCACACGCGTCGGTCATGTATCGGCCAAGTGTCGGTCATCTGTCGGTCACGCGTCGGTCACGTATCAGACAGTGGCGCTGATATAGGCAGGATCGGTATCTTGGCACAAGCGTCGGTCATGTATCGGCCAAGTGTCGGTCATCTGTCGGTCACGCGTCGGTCACGTGTCAGCCAGTAGCGCGGTGAGGGCGTCTAGGAACACGGCCCTCTGCGCGGTGGGCAGCGACACGACGGACGAGTCCACGTGGTCCAGCGACACCGACACGCCACTCGCGAGAACGCCGCACCGAATAGACTGGATTGGTATTGGCCATAGTTGAATTATCGAGAAGATTGAATTGCATATGTAGTGGTATCGCGTATTTACAATGTATTGTGTGCTATTGTGTGTGTTTTATCGACTCATGTATTGGCATTATTCGACTAATAGTACACCTAATTGTAAAGTCACAAGGTTCACTTTAAGTGTTGCTTTAGTAACACCACTACAAATGCAATTCCATCTTCCCGCTAATTCAACTATACGCACGCGGGTGTCGAAGTATCTATGAAGTGTCGCATGTCGGTAAGGAGTCCAATAGGTGTCGGTCATGAGTCGGTCACGTATCAGCCAGTAGCGCGGTTAAGACTAAGCGTTAGCATGATTTAGATTGATATCTTGGCTATGCACGCGGGTGTCCAGGTATCTGAAGTGTCGGTCATGTGTTTGTCACGTATCAGACAGTGGCGCTAATAAATAGACAGGATTGGTATCTTGGCACACGCCTGTGTCGGTATCGGCCAAGTGTCGGTCATCTGTCGGTCACGCGTCGGTCACGTATCAGCCAGTAGCGCGGTTAAGACTAAGCGTTAGCATGATTTAGATTAATATCTTGGCTATACACGCGGGTGTCCAGGTATCTGAAGTGTCGGTTATGTGTTTGTCATGTATCAGCCATTAGCACTGATAAATAGACAGGATTGGTATCTTGGCACACGCGTCGGTCATGTATCGGCCAAGTGTCGGTCATCTGTCGGTCACGCGTCGGTCACGTGTCAGCCAGTAGCGCGGTGAGGGCGTCAAGGAACACGGCCCTCTGCGCGGTGGGCAGCGACACGACGGACGAGTCCACGTGGTCCAGCGACACCGACACGCCACTCGCGAGAACGCCGCACCGAATAGACTGGATTGGTATTGGCTACGCACGCGGGTGTCGAAGTATCTGTGAAGTGTCGGTAAGGAGTCCATTAGGTGTCGGTCATGAGTCGGTCACGTATCAGCCAGTAGCGCGGTTAAGACTAAGCGTTAGCATGATTTAGATTGATATATTGGCTATGCACGCGTGTGTCGGTCATGTGTCAGTCATGCGTCGGTCACGTATCAGATAGTGGCGCTGATAAATAGACAGAATTAGTATCTTGGCACACGCGTGTGTCGGTCATGTATCGGCCAAGTGTCGGTCATCTGTCGGTCACGCGTCGGTCACGTGTCAGCCAGTAGCGCGGTGAGGGCGTCTAGGAACACGGCCCTCTGCGCGGTGGGCAGCGACACGACGGACGAGTCCACGTGGTCCAGCGACACCGACACGCCACTCGCGAGAACTCCGCACCGAATAGACTGGATTGGTATTGGCTACGCACGCGGGTCTCGAAGTATCTGTGAAGTGTCGGTCAGGAGTCCATCAGGTGTCGGTCACGTATCAGCAAGTAGCGCGGTTATGATTGAGCGTTAGCACGATGGAGATGGATGGTCGGAAGGGGGCGGCCGAGGAGAGGATATTTAGATCAAATCTCTCAAATCTTAAATAAAGGCCAGATCCGCAGTACCCGTAACCGACGAGCATGTATGAGAAGATGTATGGATGTTAGCGAAGCGGAAGTTTGCAAGAATTGTAGTATGTGGCGTTCAGTGGTTTCTGCCTACCCCAATGGGATACAGGCGTGAGTATATGTATGTATGTTAGCATGATTTAGATTGGTATCTTGGATACGCACGCGGGTGTCGGTCATGTGTCGGTCATGCGTCGATCACGTATCAGCCAATGGCGCTAATAAATAGACAGGATTAGTATCTTGGCACACGCGTCGGTCATGTATCGGCCAAGTGTCGGTCATCTGTCGGTCACGCGTCGGTCACGTGTCAGCCAGTAGCGCGGTGAGGGCGTCTAGGAACACGGCCCTCTGCGCGGTGGGCAATGTATTGTGTGCTATTGTGTGTGTTTTATCGACTCATGTATTGGCATTATTCGACTAATAGTAAACCTAATTGTAAAGTCACAAGGTTCACTTTAAGTGTTGCTTTAGTAACACCACTACAAATGCAATTCCATCTTCTCGATAATTCAACTATACGCACGCGGGTGTCGAAGTATCTGTGAAGTGTCGGTAAGGAGTCCATTAGGTGTCGGTTATGAGTCGGTCACGTATCAGCCAGTAGCGCGGTTAAGACTAAGCGTTAAGCATGATTTAGATTGATATCTTGGCTATGTACGCGGGTGTCCAGGTATCTGAAGTATCGGTCATGTGTTTGTCACGTATCAGACAGTGGCGCTGATAAATAGACAGGATTGGTATCTTGGCACACGCGTGTCGGTCATGTATCGGCCAAGTGTCGGTCATGTGTCAGTCATGCGTCGGTCACGTATCAGACAGTGGCGCTAATAAATAGACAGAATAAGTATCTTGGCACACGCGTGTGTCGGTATCGGCCAAGTGTCGGTCATCTGTCGGTCATGCGTCGGTCACGTATCAGACAGTGGCGCTGATAAATAGACTAGACAATATTGGTATCTTGGCACACGTGTCGGTCATTTATCGGCCAAGTGTCGGTCATCTGTCGGTCACGCGTCGGTCACGTGTCAGCCAGTAGCGCGGTGAGGGCGTCTAGGAACACGGCCCTCTGCGCGGTGGGCAGCGACACGACGGACGAGTCCACGTGGTCCAGCGACACCGACACGCCACTCGCGAGAACGCCGCACCGAATAGACTGGATTGGTATTGGCTATAGTTGAATTATCGAGAAGATGGAATTGCATAGTCAAAGTCAAAGTCAAATAATTCTTTATTCAAATTGGAATAGCAACAAACTCTTTTGAATCGTCTAGATATGAAAACTACTTCCGGTTCGAACCCTACACCGCTGACCCAAGAAGAACCGGTAAGAAACTTGGCGGGAATATATAGTGGTATCGCGTATTTACAATGTATTGTGAGCTATTGTGTGTGTTTTATCGATGTATTGGCATTATTCGACTAATAGTAAACCTAATTGTAAAGTCACAAGGTTCACTTTAAAAGTGTTGCTTTAGTAACACCACTACAAATGCAATTCCATCTTCTCGATAATTCAACTATACGCACGCGGGTGTCGAAGTATCTGTGAAGTGTCGGTAAGGAGTCCATTAGGTGTCGGTTATGAGTCGGTCACGTATCAGCCAGTAGCGCGGTTAAGACGAAGCGTTAGCATGATTTAGATTGATATCTTGGCTATGCACGCGGGTGTCCAGGTATCTGAAGTGTCGGTCATGTGTTTGTCACGTATCAGCCAGTGGCGCCGATAAATGACTGCATTGGTATCTTGGCACACGCGTGTCGGTCATGTATCGGCCAAGTGTCGGTCATCTGTCGGTCACGCGTCGGTCACGTGTCAGCCAGTAGCGCGGTGAGGGCGTCTAGGAACACGGCCCTCTGCGCGGTGGGCAGCGACACGACGGACGAGTCCACGTGGTCCAGCGACACCGACACGCCACTCGCGAGAACGCCGCACCGAATAGACTGGATTGGTATTGGCTACGCACGCGGGTGTCCAAGTATCTGTGAAGTGTCGGTAAGGAGTCCATTAGGTGTCGGGCATGAGTCGGTCACGTATCAGCCAGTAGCGCGGTTAAGACTAAGCGTTAGCATGATTTAGATTGATATATTGGCTATGCACGCGGGTGTCGGTCATGTGTCGGTCATGCGTCGGTCACGTATCAGCCAGTAGCGCTGATAAATAGACAGGATTGGTATCTTGGCACACGCGTCGGTCATGTATCGGCCAAGTGTCGGTCATCTGTCGGTCACGCGTCGGTCACGCGTCGGTCACGTGTCAGCCAGTAGCGCGGTGAGGGCGTCTAGGAACACGGCTGGTATTGGCTACGCATGCGGGTGTCGAAGTATCTGTGAAGTGTCGGTAAGGAGTCCATTAGGTGTCGGTCATGAGCAGTGATCGGATTAGGTAGTGCCATTTCGCGGGACTTCGGTACGTTATCTTAATGTGGACATAACTTCTAAGCCCGACATTTAATACGAAAAGTAAAATTTTTGTTCGAAAATTTACAATTTCATAGTTATTTTGTTTACTTTCAGTTTGAAATTGATAAAAATTAGTCTAATTTTACTTATCGAACATGGTTTTAAGGGTATTTTTCACAATAGCTAATTTTGTCGTATGAGGTATCGAGACAAACCAATGTGGTTTTACGATACTATCATAAAAAATGTATGTAGTTAGTATTATATCCTAATAAATAATAAAAAATGTGTGCCTTTATTAATGATTTTATAGTTGTTAATTTCACACTCGTAGTTAAATGCTTGGTTTAATCAATCATTTTTACTTTTTTACCGGACTTTGAGACGCTCTTATTGGGACTCTTTTGGCCGATCTCACTGGACTTTGATTTCGTTAACTACTAACTGGACTGAGGTTCTGGTGGTCTAAAGTAGAGCAGTCATAGAGTTTTCTTTGATAATTGTTTTGTTTCTACTACTGTTAGTAGCAGCTATAAAAACATCAAATAAAAGATGTATTCACAAAAAATACAAAATCCTTTCATTTTTTCATGTTTCTTCAATTTATGACATAACAAGAAAATGTTCTGTAAAAAAATATAAGTCCCAGGATCCCGAGGCTTATCCATGTTAAGTATAATGTTTAAGGTCATTCACCCGAAATGGCACTACCTAATCCGATCACTGGTCATGAGTCGGTCACGTATCAGCCAGTAGCGCGGTTAAGACTAAGCGTTAGCATGATTTAGATTGATATCTTGGCTATGCACGCGGGTGTCCAGGTATCTGAAGTGTCGGTCATGTGTTTGTCACGTATCAGCCAGTGGCGCTGATAAACAGACAGGATTGGTATCTTGGCACACGCGTGTGTCATGTATCGGCCAAGTGTCGGTCATCTGTCGGTCACGCGTCGGTCACGTGTCAGCCAGTAGCGCGGTGAGGGCGTCAAGGAACACGGCCCTCTGCGCGGTGGGCAGCGACACGACGGACGAGTCCACGTGGTCCAGCGACACCGACACGCCACTCGCGAGAACGCCGCACCGAATAGACTGGATTGGTATTGGCTATAGTTGAATTATCGAGAAGATTGAATTGCATATGTAGTGGTATCGCGTATTTACAATGTATTGTGTGCTATTGTGTGTGTTTTATCGACTCATGTATTGGCATTATTCGACTAATAGTAAACCTAATTGTAAAGTCACAAGGTTCACTTTAAAAGTGTTGCTTTAGTAACACCACTACAAATGCAATTCCATCTTCTCGATAATTCAAATATACGCACGCGGGTGTCGAAGTATCTGTGAAGTGTCGGTAAGGAGTCCATTAGGTGTCGGTCATGAGTCGGTCACGTATCAGCCAGTAGCGCGGTTAAGACTAAGCGTTAGCATGATTTCGATTGATATCTTGGCTATGCATGTCCAGGTATCTGAAGTGTCGGTCATGTGTTTGTCACGTATCAGCCATTGCCGCTGATAAATAGACAGGATTGGTATCTTGGCACACGCGTGTGTCGGTATCGGCCAAGTGTCGGTCATCTGTCGGTCACGCGTCGGTCACGTGTCAGCTAGTAGCGCGGTGAGGGCGTCTAGGAACACGGCCCTCTGCGCGGTGGGCAGCGACACGACGGACGAGTCCACGTGGTCCAGCGACACCGACACGCCACTCGCGAGAACGCCGCACCGAATAGACTGGATTGGTATTGGCTACGCACGCGTGTCGAAGTATCTGTGAAGTGTCGGTAAGGAGTCCATCAGGTGTCGGTCATGAGTCGGTCACGTATCAGCCAGTAGCGCGGTTAAGACTAAGCGTTAGTATGATTTAGATTGATATATTGGCTATGCACGCGGGTGTCGGTCATGCGTCGGTCACGTATCAGACAGTGGCGCTGATAAATAGACAGGATTGGTATCTTGGCACACGCGTCGGTCATGTATCGGCCAAGTGTCGGTCATCTGTCGGTCACGCGTCGGTCAAGTATCAGACAGTGGCGCTAATAAATAGACTGCATTGGTATCTTGGCTACGCACGAGGGTGTCGGTCATGTATAGGCCAAGTGTCGGTCATCTGTCGGTCACGCGTCGGTCACGTGTCAGCCAGTAGCGCGGTGAGGGCGTCTAGGAACACGGCCCTCTGCGCGGTGGGCAGCGACACGACGGACGAGTCCACGTGGTCCAGCGACACCGACACGCCACTCGCGAGAACGCCGCACCGAATAGACTGGATTGGTATTGGCTATAGTTGAATTATCGAGAAGATTGAATTGCATATGTAGTGGTATCGCGTATTTACAATGTATTGTGTGCTATTGTGTGTGTTTTATCGACTCATGTATTGGCATTATTCGACTAATAGTAAACCTAATTGTAAAGTCACAAGGTTCACTTTAAAAGTGTTGCTTTAGTAACACCACTACAAATGCAATTCCATCTTCTCGATAATTCAAATATACGCACGCGGGTGTCGAAGTATCTGTGAAGTGTCGGTAAGGAGTCCATTAGGTGTCGGTCATGAGTCGGTCACGTATCAGCCAGTAGCGCGGTTAAGACTAAGCGTTAGCATGATTTCGATTGATATCTTGGCTATGCATGTCCAGGTATCTGAAGTGTCGGTCATGTGTTTGTCACGTATCAGCCATTGCCGCTGATAAATAGACAGGATTGGTATCTTGGCACACGCGTGTGTCGGTATCGGCCAAGTGTCGGTCATCTGTCGGTCACGCGTCGGTCACGTGTCAGCTAGTAGCGCGGTGAGGGCGTCTAGGAACACGGCCCTCTGCGCGGTGGGCAGCGACACGACGGACGAGTCCACGTGGTCCAGCGACACCGACACGCCACTCGCGAGAACGCCGCACCGAATAGACTGGATTGGTATTGGCTACGCACGCGTGTCGAAGTATCTGTGAAGTGTCGGTAAGGAGTCCATCAGGTGTCGGTCATGAGTCGGTCACGTATCAGCCAGTAGCGCGGTTAAGACTAAGCGTTAGTATGATTTAGATTGATATATTGGCTATGCACGCGGGTGTCGGTCATGCGTCGGTCACGTATCAGACAGTGGCGCTGATAAATAGACAGGATTGGTATCTTGGCACACGCGTCGGTCATGTATCGGCCAAGTGTCGGTCATCTGTCGGTCACGCGTCGGTCAAGTATCAGACAGTGGCGCTAATAAATAGACTGCATTGGTATCTTGGCTACGCACGAGGGTGTCGGTCATGTATAGGCCAAGTGTCGGTCATCTGTCGGTCACGCGTCGGTCACGTGTCAGCCAGTAGCGCGGTGAGGGCGTCTAGGAACACGGCCCTCTGCGCGGTGGGCAGCGACACGACGGACGAGTCCACGTGGTCCAGCGACACCGACACGCCACTCGCGAGAACGCCGCACCGAATAGACTGGATTGGTATTGGCTATAGTTGAATTATCGAGAAGATTGAATTGCATATGTAGTGGTATCGCGTATTTACAATGTATTGTGAGCTATTGTGTGTGTTTTATCGACTCATGTATTGGCATTATTCGACTAATAGTAAACCTAATTAAAAAGTCACAAGGTTCACTTTAAAAGTGTTGCTTTAGTAACACCACTACAAATGCAATTCCATCTGCTCGATAATTCAACTATACGCACGCGGGTGTCGAAGTATCTGTGAAATGTCGGTAAGGAGTCCATTAGGTGTCGGTCATGAGTCGGTCACGTATCAGCCAGTAGCGCGGTTAAGACTAAGCGTTAGCATGATTTAGATTGATATCTTGGCTATGCATGTCCAGGTATCTGAAGTGTCGGTCATGTGTTTGTCACGTATCAGCCAATGGCGCTAATAAATAGACAGGATTGGTATCTTGGCACACGCGTCGGTCATGTATCGGCCAAGTGTCGGTCATCTGTCGGTCACGCGTCGGTCACGTGTCAGCCAGTAGCGCGGTGAGGGCGTCCAGGAAGACGGCCCTCTGCGCGGTGGGCAGCGACACGACGGACGAGTCCACGTGGTCCAACGACACCGACACGCCACTCGCGAGAACGCCGCACCAAATAGACTGGATTGGTATTGGCTAGGCACACGGGCGTCGAAGTGTCTGTGAAGTGTCGGTAAGGAGTCCATTAGGTGTCGGTCATGAGTCGGTCACGTATCAGCCAGTAGCGCGGTTAAGACTAAGCGTTAGCATAATTTAGATTGATATCTTGGCTATGCATGTCCAGGTATCTAAAGTGTCGGTCATATGTTTGTCACGTATCAGACAGTGGCGCTGATAAATAGACAGGATTGGTATCTTGGCACACGCGTGTGTCGGTATCGGCCAAGTGTCGGTCATCTGTCGGTCACGCGTCGGTCACGTGTCAGCCAGTAGCGCGGTGAGGGCGTCTAGGAACACGGCCCTCTGCGCGGTGGGCAGCGACACGACGGACGAGTCCACGTGGTCCAGCGACACCGACACGCCACTCGCGGCCGCCGCTTGAGAGAACGCCGCGCCGAAGAGACTGGAAGAAAAATTGTTTATTTAATATTTTCTTCGGTTACCGCGAGGATTACACATGAAATAAAACTATGAAAACGGATAAACTCGCGTATAATAACTAATTATTCCGATGTTTCGAACACTTTACAGGGTTCGTGGTCTGCGGATGACCATATACGCGAGTTTATCCGTTTTCATAGTTTTATTTCATTGTTTATTTATTTCACATCATCAGCCTATATCACTCCACTGCTAGACTAAGGCCTCTCCTAATACCTGTTATTTGAACGCATTAGGAGGTAATAGCCCATAATAAACTAAACTAAACTACTAAACTATTCAATATAAAGCAACTGTACACTTATAATACTTGTAATCTAATTTAAAAAATCCTTACGAATAAGATACATACAAACATTACATACATTTACAAAAAGAAATTTTAGACATAGCTTAAGAAATGCAGACAAAATTAAGCTTTTCAAACACAGAACTGGATACGGTAAACGGAATATCTTGTCCGAGGGAGCACAGTTGTACAATAACCTACCTAGTGAATTGAAAAAGTGCCAAATAATAAAAACATTTAAAACCAAATTACGACAATTTATTAGTCATTTTATTAGTCAAAACAAGAAAAAC
>JALPQI010006447.1:0-53317 GCA_025490895.1 Thaumatotibia leucotreta
AGAAGTTTGCTACCGGTGATATGGCAGTTACCATATTTAGGCGTAAAATTAATAGGTGTAAGTATACAGCTAAGTAAATAGTACCTGGAAATGTCAAAAGCTGGTTGGCGAGGATAGTCCTGATCTTGTCGACTTCGTCAGAAGATATTTCGGCTAACAACGACGGTAGCACAGTCATCACGCAGCTTACCAATCCTTGGAAAATGTGTCCGTAGTGGAAATCAAACTACAGAAATAAAAATGTTTTAAAACTAGTTAATAAAACCTGATGGAAAGCAGGAACTGAGGCTCATGGACATAGTGACCAAAAATCGTTAATAAATGGGTAAAAATTCTTTTCGTTGTCTTATTTTGTGTCCCTAAAAAACGTGACGCAGTGGTGATTTTTGTATGAGATGATGTTTAGTTTTCAATTTCTGATGTATGGTTTAAAATCTAGCGTGAAAAAGAAATACAAGTGTACCGGATTATTTTTACATGATATGGTATGAAAGAAGACAACGAAAGGAATTTTGACCCAAATAATTATATTGGGCAATCTTACACAAATCGACATAGTGCCACGGTAAGCTCAATTAAGGCTTGTCATGTGGGCACCAAAGTCACTACCAACTAGGCTACGGCGTGCCGTCGGAGACTGACAATATAGAGGCTGAAAATATCTTGGGACTTGGGTAGTCCCACGGTAAGTTCAAAATTAATACAAATACAAATAGTTTATTGTTTGAATATCAGTAATAGTCATTCAGTAAGACATAAGAAACTTTTATTCGTGGTATGGGTTTACACCAATAGTTAGCCTAGTTCCTGCACTAGGCAAAGCCTGTGCTGCAGGCAACCAAAATTAGATGCAGTAGATCGTCATAATCAACCAATTATATGGCGTACAATATAAATTATGATTCTAATGGCATGTAATTGAATTTCAATTGAATTTTAATACCTAATATATATGTGATTATACGCCAGAGGAATACACTGATGATTTATTATAAGCTAATGAAAATAATACCAACCTTTTCTCGTTTTTCAATCAAATCATTCAAAATCCGATAAATGAAAATCATGCACACTCGAAAATCAATCGCATATTTGATGACAATCTAAAATAAATATGCACAAAATTATCCTTTACTCATAAACGTCTCTTAACTTAACAAGCCGATAAGTATTGTTTGCCTCTTATATTAGGTACATAATTGTCAATGCTTATCGGCTTGCTAAGTTAAGAATGCGGGGGTAATTATGGATACAGAGAATTTCGTTCTATAAATGCAAATACCTACCAGCTATCTGCACATATCGGACAACACAATATTGTTGGGGATAGTGCAATACCGCGTAACTAACAAATTCAATGAGGATCAATTTGAGTGTCAATTGTTTGATACCTATTTGAACTCTATCTGCTTTCGTAGTTACGCGGTATTGCACTACGAGTATCCCCGACGATAATTATGTGCTCAAAGTTGGTATTTGCAGTTATAGTACAATTCGTCCCATTGGAAGAATAACAATTTGTCTGATATAAATCTGTTCATAGCTTTCAAAATCTACAAGCTAATAGTGTCTTAGTTGTAAAAATCTTCAAGCCAGTAGTAGGCTATTCCAACTTTTATGCTGTATAAACTGAAAATAATTATGTAATGTGTAAAATCATAAATAATAAATACAACATTTACTTAGTAACTCAGACAGTCCAATTTCGGTAGATTACTTTCACCATAATTATCATGAAGGCGGTTTCTTTTTGGGTTGATCTTATGTAAAGGTTCTGAAGTATCTTTGGGTACAATATTTTCCTCGAGAAGGAAGCTAGCTAGAAAAGTAGTTTGCCTGCCATAAAGCTACATCTCGAAATAGAATTGTGGGGTAAAAGTGATCATATTTTCCTGCAATACGGCCATTTCTGCCAAAAAATCGATTTTGAAATGTGGCCGTATAGCAGGCACACGACGTATTATGCTTACGTATACATTAACTCTTGTTCAGAAAAGATCTAATATCTAGGAAGAATTCGCACAAATTGTAAGACTTACCGTAAATTTCACTACAAGAAACTTTGCTTCAATCACATCATAGAGGTTTTTGTAAATATATAGAATCTTTTTTATCTTCGATAATTTCAAACGAATATTTTGCTTGGGAAACTGTTCTTCTTGAATCCATTGCTCAGCAGATTGTCTCAATAATGTCAGTCGGTGTCTAAATATTTCCAACATTATTATAATGGGTATCATTGCCATATCTTTGCTGTACCAAACAATCAAACTCGTGATGATATGGACGGATATGAGGTACCGGTTATCAATGAAGAACACATAGCAATTAAAGCAAACGTAGGATATTCTGCAGTATATTAGCAAATTCAGGGTTCTAGTAAGGATAGTTTCAAACCCGATGTTCGGCAGACGCATCGTTGCTTCAACTCGCCGCATGGCCGACTTAAAATCGGAGAAAAACTCTTCGCGAGTATATATTGAAGCAAGAACTAACAAATAGTGTTCAAATATTTCTACATAATTTACAAAATAGTGGTCAGGTGGTACAACCCACAGCATACTGATTGGTACGAATGCATTCAACAATACATAGCAGGTGTTCAAAAAACGCGCCATTTTCAAGTTCTCCGTAAGATCTTGATAAAATCCTGATAGGAATCTGATGAACATTAACAGTTTAACAGAAAATGTGAAAAGGAATATTGCAGTCACACTTTTTGAAATGATATCTACATTTAGCATAACGGGCACTGGTCTAGTTGTTGACGAAGCTGTTGGTGGAACGACAACTGATCGATCTTGCAGTGTTCCAAAAGTTACTCAAAATAGCTTGTTGTGGCTTACAATTCCATGGTGATCTGTAATTAAGTCTGTTGAGGACAAAATGCACTTACATAAATGAATTACTAAAACTAAAGTAAGCTCTGGATTGCTTATTAATTAAAAAAACGGAATTTTTCCACTGAAACGTCCTTGGTATTATAACTATTATAAGTTATTTGAGACTTTAATTATTGGGCTCATATTTTAACTGATCATAATGTAAGATCTGGTCAGGAGATTCATAATAATTTATGATAACCAAAAATATTAACATGTTTGGTTTATTTCATGACAGTTATATTAAGCACCTCTAAAACCGTAGAAGTGGATCAATTTAATAAGAAAAATTATATGGTTTTAAAAAAACCATTTGATACCCATAATCCACAGAACTAAGATGACAAAGAATGATCGACAACGATTAAAAGCGTAACCGAAAACGAAACGCAAGTGTGTGCGTAAATTTGTCTATGTGTGGTCAGGAATAGGGTTGCCTATTACGACAGAGCAATTATCTATCGATATCCGACTGTTTTATCGACAACGTGGTATTTTTTATCTTCGTTTTTTGCTATAACTTTTATAGTACAATTTGAATTGAGGGTGTCGAATTACAAATTGCAAACGTGTGTGAACTTATTATCTGGCGTATCCCTTAAACTTAACAGAAGTAATAAAAATCGTATATTATCCAAAAAATCTCAAAAAACATAGTAAGGTCCTTCAAGTTTGTTAAATACACATTCGTATTTAAAATCTGGGACTATGACGGCATCGTAATGTAATAGACTGATTAGGTATGTTTATCGAACGAATATCGATATTGGTAGTTCAACATTTAGTCAAGCTCTAGTGTAGCGTGACAATTTTTTTTTTACAAAAAATATCCTTTAATATTAACTATAGTGATAAATTATTAGCTCACAGTGATAGGATAACTAATAATTAATGCTAGAAAGTGATAACTTAAACGATTTATGCTACTAAATCGACAAAATATCGGTTGAAAACAATCAACCGGTAAATCATATTTACTTGTGAAACGAGTGTTTGCCGTCATTTCTTCGGTGGGTAACAGGGTAATCCTTTACACTACACGATACCATATCGGTTTAATTATTTGTGCAAATTTACTTCTTACTAGAATTAAATATAAAATTACTTTTAAATAACAGTCTCCGTCGAAAAGGCTGATACGGCTGATATGTCACTTCAAAAGTGGTTACGCTTTTGGGATTGTTTCCCATCTCTTTTGCACTCGTGTAATAGTCATAATTATGACTGGTGGCTTCCCTTTCACACGTTTCCTTTCTCTATTAAGCGCTAGCGCGGATTCTAACTTTATGCCATAATCATGGGCGTGGATTTCAAACATCCAGTCTTCCATCTTGGGGAAGCAGCCATGTTGGATTTGTAACGACGTATCTTAGCTAGTCATGTATTGTCATCAGAACTCAGAGTGTGTCCAAAATGTCATCTTAATCGAAAACCGGGAATTGGGTCAAATTTAAATTCCAATGTTTCCTTACATATCTGCATGGCTAGTTATAAGTGAAGCTAATAAAAGCGTATTATGCTGCGTTTCCACTAGAGATGTGCGAAGATGTGTTTCCATACAAAGACACCTATTAGGGTGCGGCTCCACTGAGGCGGAGAGGAGCGGAGATGTGCAAAATTGACCAATTACATTCTATGAAACGTATTGCGGAAATACAAATCAAATTATTTATTAACTAAATATTTTGATTTGTACTTTTTATTTTTTCCCAGTAGTCACACTACTTAATACTATATAAATTATAAATATTAGATGTCATATACCAAAGAAAAATGACCAAGATCACCTAATGTCCGAGGTGGGTGATCTTGGTCGTTTTCTTTGGTATATGACAACTAATATTTATAATTTACATTCAATCAATTTTGCACATCTCCGGTCCTCTCCGCCTCAGTAGAGCCGCACCCTAATAGGTGTCATTTGTATGGAAACACATCTTCGCACATCTCTGGTGGCAACGCAGCCTTATATAGGACTAATTGGAAAAACTAAAGGAGGAACAGTCGGCGATAAAAGTTGGTAAATTTAAAAAATGAAATAATTACCAATATCTTATTTTCATTGTAATTCAATGTCCCTTCTAGTCCATTAACTGCGGTTTCATGAACTGTATCATGACGGTCAAGTAATTGGTGAGCAGACCAAGGAAAGAAAGGGGTGTGGATGCGTTGACGTCGATCGACCGCAGGATCACGCAGCGGAAACGCCGCGTGTTCAAGTAAGTCAGAGCGTCACGTAGTGCTTCTCGTACTTCGTCTTCTGCAAATACTTGGAACTTCACTAGGTTCTTAAGGTATAGGCAAAGCTTAATTTTGTAAGAGAATGTACAGTGGCGTTTGGAATTGCATGGACGATTTACGAATGAATTCATTCATAAACTGTCCATGCAATTTTGAACCCGACTGTACATAAGCTATCTATAGAATTACAGCAAAATAAAATAATCATCCCCACTTTAAGGGAGGTACTCGAACACATTTTTTGCAATATTTAATTCTACCACTTTGTCGGCATGATTAAAATGTAATGTAACCCGTCCCAAATTGCAAATTCTTAGTAGGAAATCAGGAGGAAATAGAATGTTTAGCACTTTGCGGTTCAAGTTTAATTGGTTATGTTGTATGTACTAAACACGTCCAATGTAAAGTGAGCCATAAACTGCTAAACATTCAACTTCCTCGACCGTACTAACAGCCGCCGAGCTATGCTCTGGACAGACAGACGGACACAGACGGACAAACGGCGGCAAAACTATAAGGATTCCATTTTTGTACTACGACAAAACACCGTAAAAAATTTGGTACTTTTTTGGCTCTGTTTTATGGTGATAAAATCGAAAAGGATGACTGCTGCTCACAATTTTGGTGACTGTTATGTAGGTACAGTAAGTATGGTAACAAATGGTAACTCACCTGGGCATATCAGGAGCTGATTAGCCAGAATAGTTCGAATCTTATCTACTTCATCAGCGGATACTTCAGCTAACAACGATGGTAGCACGGTAAATATACCAGTTATCACTCCTTCTAAGTATTCGCTATTGTAGATCGCGATCTAAACAAATTATGCTTTTGAGGCAACGTTTTAGTTATAACTAATTTTTAACCGAAACTAATATGTCACATCATCATTAGGGTATTTAAGTCCATTGATTGGGGTGATTTGACGTAAAACTTTTACCTGTTAGGTACATATCGTCGGTTGACAACCAAAACTCACTAAGTAACAAATACCTACTTGAAATACTTAGAGATCGTATCTCAGTTCTGAGTCAATACTAACAAAAGAGGTTGCTAAGAGTAATGACAGTTTTTATAGTGAGTTTGGCTTGTCAGCCGACGTATGCGTATCTGCATTAGGAAGCCCATAATCGACACGCTAGACAAGAGTGGGTTGACGATCGCAGTAGTGTGTTTACTGTGATGACGACCATCAATTATTGATCGTAATATGTCACACATGAATCCCGTAGTAGTAGTAGTTCTTACGATTACGACACCCAAGCCCAAGCCTAAGGACACTATTCTAAAGCAAAACATCTTTATCAACGTCAACCACCATCAAGGACACAATTTTATTTTAACTGTTAACTTTTGGATCAATGATTAGGTAATAGGTAAACGATAATCAAAAGAGTGCCACATTTAGATCAGGTTAGCTCAGGACCGGGACCAACAGCGTACAGAAAAAGAGGCCTATGCTCAGTAGTGAGCGATAAATGGCTGAAAATTATGATGATGATAATGAATGACCTTTTAGCTTTTCGACGCCACATGGCCACGTCAAAAGCAAAGGCTGTCACTCAGCCGGTACGTCACCAAGGTATCAAAACTGATTTTGAAGTTTATATGCGTGTATATTCCTCTGTAGACTGGTAATTGGTGTTCAACCAGCGGTGTCGATTAGACGTTGGCGCCCAAAGGTTGTCGTTGTTTGACGGCAGATTTTTTTAAGCCATTACTTAAGGACGTCATAAAATTCAATAGTACTGACCTCTTCTTGTTTATCCATCAAATAGTTGAAAAGGTCATAGATGAAAATCATGCACACACGAAAGTCTATCGCATATTTGACAGCAATCTGAAATAATAATAAAACATGGCTTAGTTATGCTTAAATCAATCATAGTGCAAAATATTGACCATACCTATCCAGATATACAGGCTGACCTCGGAAAGGTGATCATTTTTCATTTTTTTAACTTCATTAACAACTAGCAACTGAATATCCCGGGTGTATTAATAGTGTCTACAACAAATAACTTCTTGAGCCGCGAGGCGTAAACACCGGCCTTTACCCGTTTGTTTATAATTAGGTAACTAGAATGTATTGTAATTGTGATAAAGCTTGGTCACGAAATAAAGAAGCCATTGTAAAATCAATCTCCGCTGTTACTCAATAGTCCCATGTAGTCCTATTCTAACAGCCATGAGACTGTAAATGGATTCTTCTGTTGTATGTTTAACGATCCTGTATCCAAAAGCATTCGCTTAAAAGTCCTCAAAATCGAAATAACTTCAGATAATGTTTAATGCAAAAATTCAGGCCCAAAAAAGTGCGATCTTCCGAGACGATTTCAACAACTTAGACTTGAAATAGTTAATAAAACACGAGATTTACAGTTTATTATAGTATTGGTATTGTAATTTAGTTAAGACCCATCGGGAAACTAAAATGACCCAAGATGGTAAAATAAGAAAAAACACTACTAAAATCCAGAAGTTTTAATAAAAGTCCAAAATTATAGAGAATTTGATATAAATATCAACCACAGCGTCCGAGAAGATAGTCAAAGAGCCCTTCTTTATAATAACATCCGTACAAATGTATGGTCTCATAAAAAAGAATGAACTACAAAGCAATGTCTTCTTTATGTCGTGCACAAGCCTTAGATAAGAAGTGCTATAATTTCTATTTTTATGAACTTACCGTAAACTTCAACAACCTGAACTTAGATTTTATTACGTTGTAGAGGTTTTTGTAAATATACAATATCTTTTTTATCTTCAACAATTTCACGCGCGTGTTTACCATAGCAAATGCTTCATTTCCTAAGCATTCCTCAACAGAAAGCCTCAGTATTTTCAGTCGGTGTCTAAATATTTCGAACATAACTATAATTGGTATCATTGCCATATCTTTGATACACCAACCAAATATGCCCACAAAAGAATGAATACATGGTTTGTATTGTAGTGTAGTGCAAAAGTAGTAAGTCATATTTAGAGCTGTTGCTATTTTGATATATACTAACAAATTCATGAATCTTGTAACGAGAGTTTCTTCTTTGATGTAGTCAGGTAGATGCATTGTTGCTTCGACTCGTTGCATGGAAAACATAAAGTCAGAGAGATATTCTTCCCGAGTATATATCGAGGTTACGATTAGAAAGTAGTACTCAAATGTCTCGACATAATTTCGGAAATATAAATCAAGAGGTGTCAACCACGACAGAGTGATCGGAACAAAAGTATTAATAATTAGGCTGTAAACTGTCAAAAAGCGACCCATGTTTACATTTTTCGTGATGCTTACGTGGAATCCGAAAATAAATCTGATATACATTAAAATTTTTACGGATAAAATGAATCCAAAAAATATTGTCGCACTCTTTGAAACGGAATCTAAAATTAACATAACGGATGCTAAAATATTTAATACCGGAATTAGAGAGTGCAGAAAACCGATCACAACTGATATTTCTTTGGTGCTTTTCCTATGATCAAAGGAAAAATAATGTCAATTGCTAAAAATAGAGAACTTGTTGTGACTTGCAGCGCCATAGTGATCTAAGCTTATTTGCAGTTGAAATAAAGCTACAGTTGAAACAAATTGGTGCTTCCAATTATGACTAAAGTAAATAACAAAATTCCTGAACTTTAAAACTATACAGGAAAATACACAGGACATATAGGCTACAAACAACTAGCAGATTCCTCTTTTCAGGGTTCCGTAGCCAAAATGGCAAAAACGGAACACTTATAGTTTCGCCATATCCGTCTGTCTGCAGCATAGCTCAGTGGTCGTTAATAAAAGATATGTGCAATTTGGTACAGGTATACTCGTACATATTAATCATGCCAACAAATTGTTACAATAAAAACTAAAAAACAATTTTTTTTTCGGGTATCTCCCCTACTGGTGAAGTAGGGATGTTTTTTTTTATCTGCTGTAGTCCTATAGTGTGGGGTATCATTGAATAGGTCTCTTAAAAAGGACAAGGGTCTTAACTTTTTTTTCTAAACTCAATATTATTTTCGGAGATAATCGCTCCAGAAGAAAAAAAAATGTGTTCCACCCTCTAACTTTTGATCCGTATGTCCAAAAAAAAATCATGAATAATGAGCTTATAGAATAGTTTAAAATAAAACTATTTCACCACGGGTGATGGGGGGTCCAAAACAGGCCAAAATCGTATGACGTGATTAATGGACAAGCCCTAATAGTAAAAACTATAGGTAGTGGTTCAGCCTCTACTTTGCTATGTCGGTTTACTAATGAAACCTGTGTTTGGTAACTATTTGTGGTAGGATAGGTAATATTAAAAATACCTGCTGTATATGTGAGATAAATCATTTATTTGTGATCATAAAACACGATGATTTGTAATAAATTATTGGTGCATTATACAATACATATCCCTTTAACTAAACACAGTAACAATATTATTATGAATATAAAATTATGTTCTAAAATTAAATCAAATATTTGATGACGGAACCCTAGGAGGCGACGTAGACACCGTAATCGCCGACCTCGCGACGATAAAAACGGAATTTAAGAAAATTGGACTCGAATTAAATTTTAATAATATTCCCGAAACACTTGCAAATGCCGACGAAATTGACCAAAAATTTCAATTATTAATGCCAAACATAAAATTAGTGGACAAGAACTCTCTCTGCCTCCTAGGGTCCCCCATTTTCGAAGAAAAATTTTCGGATTATATACAAAATTCTATATCTAAATTCAAAAATTATACAGAGCGTCTTCTCGAAATAAGTCCCCATTACGCTGTATCCATTATTAAATCCTGCCTTTTCGTTCCTAAATTAACGTATGTCCTACGTTGTAGCCCTATATGGAAATTCGAGAATATTTTACTCCCTTTAGATGACCTCGTAAAATCTACTTTGGAATCAATTTTGAACATTCAGCTCAACAACGAATCTTGGACCCAAGCATCCCTGCCCATCAGACATGGTGGGTTAGGGATTCGTAAAATTTCCAGTGTGTCCTTGCCAGCTTTTTTGTCTTCCATCCACAGCTCAGCTAATCTCATGGGCAAAATTCTACGGGGTCTCCCCGCAAACTATGAGATTGTGGGCTTGGAGGAAGCCAAAAAAGCTTGGTCAAGCGCTTGCCCGAGTCGAGATTTCCCAACCCTTCCAAATCATCAAAGGAGCTGGGACGACATTATGTGCAAAATTTGCTTTCAAACCCTACTAAGTCGAAGTACAGGCTCAGAACGGGCCAGATTACTGGCGTCGGGAACAAGGGAGTCTGGTGAATGGTTACGAGCCTATCCGTCGCCTAACACTGGTACCTTCCTTGAACCCGACACTCTTCGCCTGGCTACCTGTCTTCGGCTTGGTATCCGAATTTGTGCTCCACACAGGTGCCCCTGCGGAAGTGATGTCGACGAATTGGGACACCACGGGCTGTCGTGTCAAAAAAGTGCAGGCCGCTTTTCAAGACACGCCGCACTTAATGACATCATTCGTCGGTCTCTCGCCTCAGTCAACGTGCCCGCTATATTAGAGCCTTCCGGCATAGCCAGAGACGACGGCAAGAGACCAGACGGGATGTCACTGATTCCATGGAGGTTGGGGAGGGTATTAGTGTGGGATGCTACCTGCGTAGACACGCTGGCCCCTTCCCACCTCTCCGGAACCAGTATTCAGGCAGGTGCGGCGGCTAAAGCGGCCGAAAAGCTAAAAGCTCATAAATACAGGGGTCTTGGTCCCGAATACATTTTCATGCCATTCGGGGTTGAGACCCTAGGCCCGTGGGGTCCCAATGCTATCAAGCTCCACAAAGAACTCGCCAAAATGCTGGTCGACACCACCGGTGACCGAAGAGCTGGCAGCTTCCTCGCGCAAAGGATAAGTATTGCCATACAGCGGGGAAATGCTGCCAGCATTCTCGGCACCATGCCAAGGGGGCCCCATTTTTTAGATGTATTTTAGGTTTATTTAGTTTTAATTTGTTAGTTTTAATTTAGTGTTATTTATAAGGTTTTTTATTTACCTATTTATTATGTAATCATTTTATCTATCTACAGAATAAAGTGTACCTAAAATCAAATATTAGATGTCATAACAATAATACTATCAGAAAGTTATTCTATACACGAGTACGGGTGCGGCTCCACTGACGCGGAGCGGAGCGGAGCGAAGCGGAGCTGTGGGAGCTCGGCCAATGAGACCGCATCACAGTGTTTCGAATTTTGAATTTGAAGAATGTAATTGGTAAATTTTGCACAGCACCGCTCCGCTCCGCGTCAGTGGAGCCGCACCCTAATGGTATTAACAGTTCAAAGACTGTAAAAAGAAATATAATATTTTTGCCTATATAATGTCCCACTGCTGGGCACAGGCCTCCTCTCATATATGTGACGGATTGGACTATAGTCCCCACGCTGGCCCTAAGCGGGTTGGGAACTTCACATACACCTTTGAATTTCTTCGCGCCTCGCGGATGTAGGTATGCGGATTTCCTCACGATGATTTCCTTCACCGAAAGCTAAATGACTGTAATTCATTAAAATTCGTTTAAGCTTTAAGTATTTCTGGTGACACGAAGAAATTCGCATACATGCCCACTTACACACCAAATTCAAAATTCGAAACACTGTGATGCGGTCTCATTGGCCAAGCTCCCAGAGCTCTGCTCCGTTCCGCGTCAGTGGAGCCGCACCCTAAGGGTATTCTTTTTTTGTAATCTCAATGATATCCAATCCGCTTGCCCATCGTGGCGATTATGGGCATTTACCTCCTAATGCGCGTACGCAAAGTTAATAGGAGAGGCCTACGTCCAGCAGTGGACTAATATAGGCTGATGATGATTATTTAAAATACGTGTACTTAGGTAATTAACAATTGCAAAAAAAAATTGCGGAATAAGGTCTCCTAGGGCCGAGCTATATTTTTGTTCCCGTGGCGCTGGAGACAGCGGGCTGCTGCGGAGTTGACGCTAAAAAACTCATACGGGACATCGGACGTCGTCTCCGACAAAAAGGAGAGCATCCTCGCTCAGAGTCGTTCAACGCGGTTCAACGCGGAAACGCTGCGAATGTTATGGGCATACCTGGGATAACTACATTATTTTTAGAACGTATTGCGAAAACACAAATCAAATTATTTATAAACTAAATATTTTGATTTGTACTTTTTATTTTTCCCCAGTAGTCACACTACTTAATACTTGTACTATATCAATTATAAATATTAGATGTCATATACCGAAGAAAAACGACCAAGATCACCTAATGTCCGGTGGGGATCGAACCCACGTACTCAGCTTTCGCGGCTGATGCCTGTACCCCTCGGCCACTCGGTTTTAGCAACCACCGGTCAAATTTCTCGGGTATATGCAATCCCTTACAAGCATACCTGGGATAACTGGGGGCAAGTTATAGGGATTTGATATCGATTAAAAAGATGTCGACATAATTATAATAAAAGATGTGCTTATTGAACATTCTCGATTACAGTACAGAGGTTCGATGTCATATCTGATATCGGGCCTCTTGTATGCAGATGTAATTTTAATCAAAATGACAATTTAAATATTCATATTTTAATATTAATTGTATATTTTGAAAACTAATTTAAAATAAACGCGTAACTACCCGTTTAAATTTATTTTTTATTTTAATTGAAGAGTAAGTACCTAATATATATTTATGCCGAATAACATTTTGATGTTGTCATTCACAGTAACATCGATATATTTTTAGTCGATAAAATATTTTGCTACATCACTTTCGTATAAATGCCCCGAGTTATCCCAGGTATGCTTACAAGGCTAGGCGCCTTTGACAACTCTCTAACATTAGGACCACACACCTCAGACATTAGGTGATCTTGATTGTCTTTCTTTGGTATATGACATCTAATATTTATAATTTACATTATTTTTAGTCTTTTTGTTTTTAAATTAGTTTTAATTTTAATGAAATAAAACTATGAAAACAGATAAACTCGCGTATATTAACTAATTTTAACTTCATTCCGGCGTTTCGAACACTTTACAGGGTTCGTGGTCTGCAGACATCTGTATTTGATTTTTCTGTCAACCATATTTTGCCACCAATACTGACTATTACTATGGACAATTATATTAATTACAATCACAGTTGTCATTAACATCCTATGAGTCAAACTGCGGTTTCATGAACTGTATCATAACTGTCACATAGTTTGTGAGTAAAGATATGAATGAAAGCGGTGTCGTTGCGTTGACGTCCACGGAACGCAGGATTACGCAGCGGAAACGTCGCGTGTGTAAGAAAACTAGCGCGTCCTTTAACGCGTCGCGTATCTCTTGCTCTGTAAATAATAAATAAATAAAGTAAATATCCAACAATGTCGTAACAGACGTGCTTACTATAGAAAAAAATCAACTGCGAAAACTCCGGTTGTCACGGGATTCGAACCCGCTTCCTCGGGATTGCCGGTCCAACGTGCTTCCAATTACACCATACGACCTTCCGTCGATTACGGCGAATTTAGCGAATTTAGTTTAGTATTGTGAAGCTAATCACTAGCGACATCTGTACTTAATGTTTCGAAGGTACTATAACCTTAAGCCACTCAAAGACGTGTGTCTACCTCAATCGTCCGCAAACTTGACAAATCTCCGTTGCATTGAATCTGCTATAGAGGGCGCTGTAATCAATTCATGATTAGAAAACATCAATTTGTTTTATAATTAAACAAATTGATGTTGGTGTTACTTTTTTACAATGCGGATAATCCCACAATGTCGTAACAGATGTGCTTACAATAGAAAAAAATCAACTCATCCAATCAATCCACAGAAAAAAAAATATTATCGTCTGTTTCTAACGTTTGTGCCTTGTGGTGGCAGTTAGAAAACATTTCTCTGGCAATGTGACTCAACTGCGTTATCAATGTTATCATCTTCACCAAAGGGTTTATTAGCATATTTTTATGAAATAAAAAATTTCAGCAATTTTTATTTTCAATATGTTTCTTGTTGATAAACGGAAGCAAAACTCTGCCAGCAACATTTTTAACAGAATATAAGGTATAAAAAAGTAACGCTCTTATTTGAGGGAAATGGCATTTTTTCGAACATTTGCATAAAATAATAATACAGTTATCGTGAAAAATCGTCTACAGTATAGTGTAGAATACCTATATTGTATAGTTTCTGAATTAATAAGTAATGTTATATTTTATGAGGTAATTTGGGTGTTGAAAGAGAATTTGTAGACATCAAAAAGTATTTTGGCCCATAGACTGATAATGATGAATACATACCTTGGCATGTTAAGAGCTGGTTAGCCAGAATCACAATAATTTTATCAACTTCATCGATAGATATTTCTGCTATCAACGAGGGTAGTATAGTAAAAAAACTGCTGATCAGAAATTCAATTAAGTTGTGAGCGGAAAGTGCTATCTGTAAAAAAAAACAATAATGGATCTAGTTATGCATACCTATAGATTTTTATTCGAATTAAAACCTTAAATGAAAATATAAAGTCTTTATTTAAAATTAAAAATTCTTAAGGATTAGATCTTTTTGCGTAACAACGTCCAAATCATCTTACTTCTTCATAAATCGAAAATATTTAACCGAGACCGTCAGTGATAGAGTTTCATACTTGCTATTTTGCCAGAATATACTATTGCCGTACCATGACTTTGCAAGTATCGGTAACGTTAGGTTATTCTCGATTCGTAAAACAGTCTATCGCGCTTGCTCCAATATCAGTAGTGTTATTCACTAAGGAAACCGCCTTGCTAACAGCGCTGTGTCAGCGCTGCGGCAGCGTCGAGCCTAAAAATGGTATTCACTAATGCACTTTAAACGACACTAGCGCTCGGCGACGAATGCGGCTTGAGCTGGAACTACACTGCGTCGAGTGTTACCGCCTACAGTTCGACGACGAGCTGTTCTACGTTAGTGAATACCGTTTTTCGCAGCGCTGCGCTCTACGTCGAAGTAAAGGCTGGAAGGCTGTCTCGTCGTCGAGCTCGTTGACGAACGCAGCTTCGAATGTGTGAATAAGAGAATAGCATAGCAGTGCGAACGCGATAGAATGCTTTACGTATCGAGTAAAACTTAACGTATCCTTTACTTACCAACTTATGGTACCGCTACTGATCTACAGCCTGTTTATCTTTTGTTTTCTTACCCCCTTATTCATAAACGTTTGTTACCTTAACAAGCCGCTAATAATTGTTTGTCCCTTTTGCTCTTAAGGACACATTGTTAAGGCCGAAAGGGACAAACAATTATTAGCGGCTTGTTAAGTTAACAAACGTTTATGAATAAGGGGGTTAGTTAGTATCTTTAGTTTTCTTAATTGTTTGAAAATTGAGTATAGCACTGGACACATGACATTGAAATTTGAATATAAAAATTATAGGTTTTTAAATACCTCTTGTTTTTCAATCAATATTTCAAGAATTTGATAGATAAAAATCATGCAGCCTCGAAAGTCCATAACGTAATTAACAGCAATCTGAAAAGAAAAATGGAAAAGATAGAGTCTTTTAACTACAACTAACTTGCAGAAGTAACGTAAAACGTTATGGATGTACGTCACAAGCCTTAATTAAGCGTACCGTGGGACTAGGTTGATTTGTGTACGATGTCCCAAGATATTTGTTTGTTTATAGACAGAATGCTACAGTCGCCATCAGATATATCGTAGCGTCAGGCGCGTTCAAAAATATCTGAACACGTCTTTATTGCCAGAATAATAGAGGCGTGTTCACATATTTTTGAGCACTGACTGTGTACAGGCATCAGCTGCGAAAGCTGAGTACGTGGTATTTATTTTTCGCAAGCGGTGTGCCATTAAATATGACATTTATGTAAGTGTATGTACCCTACACACACACTTACGTGCACGTGCTGCACACTCATTCGATGTGGCTCGGCCTTAAGGCTGCGTTTCCACCAGAGGATTCCTCGCTCGAGTCATTAATAGGTGTCATTTGTATAGAAACACATCCTCGCACATCTCTGGTGGAAACGCAACCTAACAGAGATGCTCAACAAAACTCACCATGAATTTAATGACTTTAAACTTTGACTCTATCACTCTGTATAGGTTTTTGTAAACGTATACGATCTTTTTAATTTTTAACAATTTCAATCGAGTATCATCCCCAACAGACCGATCTTCATGTAACCATTCTTCAGCAGATAGCCTTAGCAATTTCAGGCGGTGTCTAAATATTTCCAACATGATGATAACAGGTATCATAGATAAATTTTTACTGTACGAAACAACAGTGCTTACAAAATGATGTACAATCAAACCATAGCGACGCTTAGTATAAAATATATAACTTTTGTGAAAGACTAAAATTACTCCGAAATATACCACAGAATTCACGAATCTTGTCACAATAGTTTCATCTCCAATACCAGAGAGGCGCATGGTTGCTTGAACTTGATGCATGTCAATTAGAAACTGATTGAAATATTCTTCTCGACTAAATATTGAGAACAGAATGAGAAAGTAATGTTCAAATATATCCCAAAAACTGTGAAAATAGAATTCATCAGGCGTGAGCCACAATAAAGCGATAGGGACAAATGTATTAAATAAAACGTAGAATACTGATAAAATGCGCGAAATAATTATGCTCTGGCTAATGTTTTTGTAAAAACCATAAAAAAATGTCATAATTATTAACGCCTTCAAGGAAAAGATGAAAAGGAAACAATTTTTTAAATAGAAAACTACATTTGACATATCGAAATATCTCTAGAACTGAAAGGTCAACGAAAACTGATCTCTTCTATGCTAGTTTCCATACTTTAATGGAAAAATGTTCCATTGAAAAATTATGTTGTGACTGAGGGCACCATGGTGATATGCATTTTGGTTAAGGTCAAAAGTAACGCTTACATGCATACTATTGATGAATTATCGCGATCAATATTCTCAACTAATTTAAAGGGTAGATACTGAAACATGGTTGCTTACAATGGGCCTTAACACTTTTTCATTGCGGACGAGTGCTACGCGCTACGCTCGTAGCCGATCCCGTGATTTTTCCGCTTTGTAGCGAAAATGGACCTCCCACAGAGATCTCCCCTCGGGAGTTGCCCGCGCTCCAAGTGTTACAGACTGCGACCATATATAACATGGACATCTAACGCTAGGTCAAAAATGCCCCCAAAAACAATTGTTCAATTGTGCCAAAATGGGCAGGACATAGCGCTTTTCTTAACACCTCGCATATGTCGGCGCAACATCTTTGACAAATGTTTATAGAATATAGCCAATCAAAACTTTGATGGACCAATCACAACTATTTTTAAATGACGGTTTAAATTTTTATAGGTTGATATTGAAATTAATTAGGTACCGTGATGCATTGAAGAGGGGGTGACACTTGTCAACTAAAATTCAGGACCGTTTTTGAAAGGCGATTTAGTTTGGCGTGCGGCTTCCATGTTTTATTTGTTCGTAGGTTACAGATGGCTCAAAGTCATAACATAAACAGCAATGGAGAGGGCTATGCTGGGAGTCTCTTTGCGAGATCGTATTAGAGATAAGACCAACGCAGCAGCAGCAAAGTTACCGATATAGCACTTCGAATCGCTTAACTGAAGTGGCAGTCGGTGGGGCACATTGCACGTAGAACCGATAGCCGGGGCGGAAAGGTTCTCGAGTGACGGCCACGTACTGGAAGGCAGTGTGGGTAGGCCACAAGGTGACCCTGGTCGCAGGAATCCGCTAGATGTGGGTGCCGCAGGACCGATAATTATGGCAAATTTTGTGGTACGCCTATACAGGGTGTTTGTTATGTCGTTAGCCAAATTTGGATATGTCATTCGCGATCACCAGTACACAACATTTTTGAAAAAAAAGTGACACTTTTTTTGTTTTTTTTTCCCGTTTTTTATCCGGCAAAAACATAATTTGTGGTCACTAGGCAAGTCTGTTTCAATCCGTGCGATTCGATGGCAGACAAAAGGGTAGCAGGTTTGAGTAATCAAGTCTTAGCCAATCAGGAGTTCATCACAAGCACCGATCAGCCGACGTCACTCACCCCACCATCGGCACTAAACAATGAATAAAATGTCCTAACTACATGCCCACACGATTGTTATTTGATTAAAACTGCCCAAGCGCATACCTACCTGTACCTGCTCGTTGTCATCAACAATTCAATTTGCTTAGAGAGTGCATTAGAATCGATATCTGAGGTAAACCAGTACGCGTTTGTATGACGGAACATTTAAGTTACTCCGTTCTAGAGGTCAAATTATGCTGGCTCGGCTGATCGCAAGATGCCATGTGCCATTTGTACAGCACTCTGTAAACAAAGAAGGAGTGCGCTTGCGTGAACACGCTCGAGTCAAACTACCCTCAGATCGGCGCGCAACTCAAAATACCCTCATTATTAGTACTGTATGCGATAGACTGATAATGCTGTCTCGTGGGTTTTACCTGCAAGTTAAGCTCCACCTCTATTCCCCACCACGCGTAGGAAACTTGTTACGTATTGAATTAGTTACCTTATGCGGGTTAATTAAAGTTGCAAACTCAAACACCCTTTCCAATCTGATTTGGCAGTTCTGAGCGCATACTAGGTGGGGCAGTACGCAAAGTAAGCAAGTGATCATAGTGACCAAACATTCGTTAGATAATGGGATTTAAAAAAAAATCTATAACAAAAAGGATAATGAAAAATGAATTATTTTTGTTTTACCAAATATTTTTTTACGCCTTTACCCAACACATATTGTAATATGGCTAATGATATAAAAAACACCCTGTATTTAGCATTGGACGTTTTTCGGCTCAAATGATGATGATGTTATCTAACTTATAGATATTTTTAAATTAAGATGATATTTAAGAAAATAATCCTGTACCTATTAAAAAAACCTAACTTTAAACATGCACATTATGTAATATTACGTTATATTTTTGCCCAACCAGACCTCGAAATTTTTACTCTTTGATAGGCACAGGAGCGACCGGATGTGCCCTACCGGAAGCCCTTGTGGGGAACTGTCGGAAATACGGGCCTGAAAGGAGATTATCAATCTTTGCTGCGTACAATCTAGTATATTACAGAACCTTTGTCCAAGAGCGTAAGGAACACAATCGTTGACATATTTTTGAAACTGACCAGACAGTGTTCAGCTTAAGGCTTAAATGTATGCTGTAAATGTACACGTCTAAAAATATGTACACATTTTAGAACGTATGCCCATGGCACATGTGCCGTGTGGTGACGGCAGTAAGAATACATTTGTTACCATCCCAACTCTTCCCGCGGGTGTCGATAGAATCGACTAAGGGATTGAAGTGTCGCTGATCATTCTTTGAAGATTGATCAATGTCATCAAAGTGGACATATTACTGCGATCGCCAATCCGCTTGCCCAGCGTGGTGATTATGGGCATTTACCTCCTAATGCTAAGCCTACGCTAAATACGCTAAGTTAATAGGAGAGGCCTACGTCCAGCAGTGGACTGAGAGAGGCTGATTATGATGCCCATTGCACAAGTGAAAATCGTTAATATATTTTTAAAGCGAACCGTACACGGGAATCATTTAAATCCCGTATTGTGCGTTGCTGAAGTCACATTCGTATGCGTAAAATATTGTCAAATGACTTCTGGTACATCTACAATTATCACCAAATCGCCATAAAATATTTAAAATCCTATTTTGACCGATTTCTCCATGGTCCTATTGTCAGACCCCGACTTGGTGCCAACGGGACCATTATCGAGGTTATACCTGTTCGATTAAAAAAAATATCGATTTTCGATTCTCGGAGATGTCATATCGAGTGACAAACATCTAAAAAAATCAGTTAATCTGAGAATCTTGAGAACACTGAATTGCTATTATTTTTCCTATAGTCCAGTACAGTCCTATATTGTGACCTGAAATTGCAATGTAGTGAATTGCTTTTTTACAAACTTATAAGTATGACTACAATTAGGAACTTAATAGGTACACCGTCTTTTTATTGATTTCCGTTAAATTAAAGGGAAGCTTATTTAGGTCAAAAATAATCAATTTCTCTAAGAAATTAGTATCTGAACTCTTACTGTTATCGAGTTATTTAAAAAATAAGTTTAACGACAGAATAAGTGTTTTGCAACCTTTATTACACCCTAATGAAACTCGTTTTGACATGTGCCGTCACAGCCCGTCAGTCACCTGAGATCTTATTCTTCAAGTTCTCTCACACTTGCCATTTCAACTATTATGTATGAAAACGAAAAAAAAATATTTTTTCGAAATGAACAAAAGCCGATATACCAGGCAACTTCTACTAATGTCCCTAGTAACCTGTCCAATTTAACGGAAATCAATAATAACATGGTGTATACTTAAAATAATATATTTAAAAAAATCTTACCAAAAATATTTGGCATAAAGAAGCGCCATCTATTCAAGCACTAGCAAACTTGAGCGCTGAAACTGAAACACACTGAAACTTTACTAACACGCCATCTATCGAAGGGTAGCATACACTATGGTAAAACATAGCCGGGCTCCTCCAAACCAGAGTCAACTCCACGCTGTGTTGGTTCCACGTTCACTTGTAAGATGGCGCCCTTATTTAATGTGTAAAAAACTCCCTGGTCCCTCTGCAAGCGAGTAAATTACGAGCAGTATAAACAAGGAGCTATAAAAACGAACAAAAAATAAGCTCTCTTGTGTGAATAAAAGAGACACGGCAATGTTTATAATTACTCGCTCAGCTATGAGCTATAAAATGTCGCCGTGTCTCCTCTAACGTACGTTTTGCACTGTGTACATATTACATTATTAGACTCGACAGTACTCGTAGATATTTTTTTTTTCAAATTATTTATCTAAAAACACTTAAAAGCTAATAACAATAAGGCTCACCTGACGAGCTAAGACATACATACAAGACATATATACGATACATTACAAGTTACAGGCAATCATGTGTGGATTATGGTTAATGGGTCATGTTTCTATGAAAAACAAAAGCCGTATGAAACAATACCTGCAGGCCTAGCAAAAATGCCATTCTGCAATCGTATAAGATAAGCGATAAGTCACGTGACCATAACAATGTATGGAAATGGTCACGTGACTTTTCGTTCGAATCTGTCATTCTCGTACATTTATTAACTATCGCTTATCTGGGCCTGGGCCTGCTAGCTGTGGCACTAAATCAATGTAAATATGATTGCTCCATGATATTAATACATATTTCAAGATTAGAAAACATCAACTTGTTTTTTTTTTATAATTAAACGATTATCCGCATGGAGTATATCGTATTACGATTATCCGATAGAGTTGCCGAGTTTGCGGACGATTATGTGAGGCATACGTCTTAGGAGTGGCTTAAGGTTGTAGTACCTTCGAAACATAAGGTACAGATGCCGCTAGTGATTAGATTCACAATATCATTGGAAAAATTCGCTGTGATCGACAGAAGGTCGTTTGGTGTAATTGAAAGCACGTTGGACCGGCAATCCAGTGGAAGCGGGTTTGAATCCCGTGACAACCAGAGTCTTTCGCAGTTGATTTTTTCTATGGTAAGCAAATCTGATACGACATTGTGGGATTAATACATATTTGTTTATTTTTTTTCTAAATAGAAACTCAGAGCCACGTAAAGAAAATAATCACCTTTTTCAAAGTAATCCCCATTTTGTTCAAGCTCGAGATAAGACGTGTTTCCGATTCTTAACAAGCGTTCGTTTAGCAGTTTTTTCCTCGTTTTATTCCCTTACTACGTTATATTTACGTTTTTATAGATATTTATTTAAACATTCACGATTATCACTTATATTTCATCAAATTAAAAATTATGTGATTTATAAATGTAAGCGTGGTGAAACATCCATTTTGAAGCGATTGACAAGGCCTAGTGACAACGCCCGACGATCGTTTTGACAACCTGCGAAGGCCGCAGGCCGTGCTTCGCGTAGAGCCGAAGCCACGGCTCGTCCCTCAGAGGCCCCCAGGCTCAGCCTCGACCAGGGCTACCGGGACTAGACGCCCGGTACCTACCGCCCGGTCTTTACTCAGAGATCCTAAGCGTGTTACTTGGAAGAAATTAATTTCTTTAAGCCAAGGCCCAAGACGGAGCTGCGAGGAAATTAAGCTACCAAGCAAATTCAGCAAGGTTGCCAGATTGTATAGTTGGATGCAATTTTTGTATAATTTGGCTGCTCTATGAATACTGAATTTGCTTGCAATCGGATATACAGGGTGTTCGTTTCGATTTGCGTTAAATTAGACAGGTTACTTGGGCCATTAATAGAAGTTGTCTGGTATATAGGCATTTGGAAAATTCGATATTTTTTTTTTTGTTTTCATACATAATAAATTAAATGGTAAGTGTGAGATAACCTTAACCCTTAAACAGGCCTGGCGATTTTTTCACTTTCGTATCCTGATTTCGGTAGATAATAGCGTCAATAAAAAACTTAATTTCTTGTTTTTTTTTTAGAAACATTATTTCCAAAAAAAAACCCGGTGGTCAATATACGCCCTGTGCTCGTTACCAGGAGGCCCACGTGTTCCGTATGTGGCCACTGTCCTGCTGGCGATACATTGAAGTTTTAAGGGGTAGTTGTTATGTTTAAATGTAATTATGGACAAAATAATACCACAATAAAAGTAAGAAAAAAGGATATTTATTTTTACATTCAAACGCCATTTAGCAAAATCCGCTTCAAAAATAACTTATAATTATATACTTACAGTAAGTCTTGAGATGTTTAGTGGGTGGTCCTACATGGTGTACAGTAATGAACTTACCCTTAAATTTCACATAAAAACCCAGCCGGGCAGTGGTCACATACAAACCACTTGTGCCAAACCGAAACGGGCAGAGGTCATATAGGGCCCACAAACTTTAAGAGCAAAAAATGTAAGTAAAAAACTATTACTGTGATTATTTATGACATACTACACTTACATTACCTTATATACTACCAAAATAATCGACACATAGCACTTATCGTAATTTTTTTCGACACAATAATAGTATTTATCTGGAGCAACACACAAAATCTGCCACTTTTCCTGTTTTTGAATTTGACAACTAAAACGTCAAAGAAATTTGTTCTGACACATCGATTTTGGGTGCGTTCAGAAATCTCTCAGTTTATAGACTATACGTCAATAACATTTAGTGGCTGCTACAAGCATATTATTGCTCGTCAGAAAAAAATCATTTGCTAAGTGGTCGCTATGAGATCACAACCTGGTTAAGGGTTAAGAATAAAATAAAAGTTAATCTCAGGTGACTGACGGCACATGTCATAATAAGTAACATTAGAATGTAATAAAGGTTGCAATACACATGTTCAGTGATTAAACTTCTTTTTTTAATAACTCAATAACGGTAAGAGTTAAAACACTAGTTTCTTAGAGAAATTAATTATATTTGACCTAAATAAGCTACCCTTAAAGTGAAGAAAAACACGCTGTATAAAGAGAAAATTATACATTTCGTACTACTGTTTCTGTCACTCCAAAGACAAAGCTTTTTTTGTATAATTTAATTTGATTTTGTATAATTTCAGTGTCTTGTTTCGTATACTTTGAAAATTGTGACTGGTAACCCTGAAATTCAGGCATCTAAATAAGCCCGGCTTCGTGTAGGGCCGGAGGACTGAAGCATCACTATCGGGGTGCTGTCAGCGTGAGTCCGAGGGCCGGTGGTCTGACGGGCGAGCTCACACCGTACAACCATTTTAAATTAAAAAAGAATCGGAGAGCCGAAGGCCCGACTTTCCTTTCTACAACCTGTGAAGGCTGTAGACCGTACCCCGTGTAACATCAAAAGCCCTCAGAGGGCGGCTTGTGATGCCGATGGGCACGGTTGCAGCCTCACAAATTGCAGCATGGCGAGCGTTTTATCTGTTCATTGCGCGGTCAGCAAACGTAACGCGCGGTGGTTAGTTGAAATCACACGCAGTGATTAGGAAAAACGCTTACGCTTGCCGCACCGCAATTGGGGTTTCTGATATATTTTCCGCCACTATGGGGCGGTGAGATGGCAGCACTGTGGCGTAAAGTCCAAGGAAATGTCAAAATAAAAAAAACAGTTCCAAGTAAATTCATATGAAATGAACAAAGTGCTAGTAATTTTCTTTAGTACCACTCACTACGTCGCTGGTTTAGAGATCAATCTCTAGTTTGGCGACCGTTTTCTACTCATAATCAATGGATTATCAATAACAAAATCAATAAAATTCCAAATACAATAAAATTTCGACATTTTATGTTCAGTATCTATTAATGTGATAGCTGTTTGGACCACACGTCTACGAAATGCTGTCTGGTGGCAGACAAATGTCGAAAACTCATCGCACGTGTCTGTGGCCGAACCCTTAGTAAGAGCGCGATTGTTAGGGCGCGGCCAGAACAGTGGTTCTTGAGCCTCAAAGAGGGTGTCAAGTTTTGTAACGAAGATCCTGCCTAAGACGTAATTGGGTCACGATATCTTTTTGTTACGTACATAATAGGGTACAATAGCCGTACCATGAGTTTTTAAGTATCGGCTACATTAGGTTATCATTATCAATCGACTTCAAAAAATCAAATCGACTATATGTTTTTTTTAATGTTTGTAATTGCCTCAGAACTTCCGTCTTTAATGCTATTTTTTGAAATTAAAGCTGATGTTTACCGATTGGTCCCATTTTAATTTGGTCTTTCTTACCGTTTTTTCTCGGATCAGTGGTGTAGGGTTAGAATAGGAAGTAGTTTTAATTTTATGTGTAACTTAGACCATTCAAAAGAGTTTGTTGCTGTTCCAATTTGAATAAGGAATCATTTGACTTTGGTCTACGTATGAGAAAATGTTATATAAATATAAAATTACCCCCAATAATATTCAAATATTAATAGTTGACAGATTAACCGTACCTTCAATTTATTTCTTTCGAATGTACTGGTTAGTTGTCAAATGCTGATATTAGCTGCGATCTGTCATTGTCAAGCGCTAATTAACGATTTAGTTTGAAGTAGGTATATTGAAAAATGAAAAATATTTTATTTGATAAGTTGCATAAATACACACTTAATTGCTAGCGTAATAATACTAATAATTATGTTCCTTGCAAGTTTCATATCTTAACGTGAAATACAAATTCGGAAATCGGTGGACCCCGCACTAGGCAAGCCTGTGTCGCGGAGACCAGTGAAACGAGTTGCTTCTCACTTGTTTCTTTGAAAAATTATTACTTCACAACTTGAAATTTTATCAAAAGAATGCTCAATATTTGGCTAAAAATGTGCATCTCATTCCTCGGTTTCAATAAGAACCTGCACGATGGTACACACTGTATATTTGCGAAGGTACACCCGCCGTTCTGACTGTCACAAGTTATCACTGGCCCGTACATTGCCTTTTATCAACGGAACCATGTAGATAATTCAATTGGTTTTCTCATTAATAAACGCCAGCTACGCTTAAGCAATGTCATCAGATTATCCTCCATTTTCGCACATTCTTATCATTCGGGCGCAATAAATATAGGATTGTTTAGTAGGATGAGTGTAACATCGATTTTGGGATCGGTGTATTCCTATTCACTTAATGTTATATGACAAAGCGTATTCTAAATGTTTCCAAAGTTAAGTTACCAATTACCTTAGGTAGTACGTGTGCATGTGTTCATGACTACTCATAACGAACAATATATGGAACTCATATCCCCTCGTCAGTGACGACAAAAATGGCGAAAAGTCGTTGTCTGTAGAGCCCAGTTCTGGCCTTGTCACAGACAAGGGTTGCCAGGCCACCGAGTGCTAAGAAACTGCACGCACAACGGCTCTTTCGCACAACGGCTGCTCAAGGCCAAGTTTTCTATCTGTCCTATTTCACTAGCTGCACACCTCAATGAGTATGCAAGAGACAGGTATACATTAGTCAGTTTTATTACTCAATGTCCAAATCGGGCTTCGCCACAGATGGGGACGGTATCGGGCTTCGCCACGAATGCGGGCGGTTGATAAAATGTTAAAATCGGGCCTCGCCACTGACGAGGGGCGAAAAGTCGAAAAAAAAAAACATTTTCCATGAAATTGACTAGCTGGTGGGACCGCTTTGTATGGAAAGGGGATTTTTTTTTTCAAGATTTCGATGTGAGTCCCATAGAGAAAGTTATTCGTTATCATGCATTATGCGTTATCAAACACTAAGTAGTTAAGGATAAACATACCGTAAACCTAACTATAGTTCAAATGCTTCCAACAACGGTCAAAAACTTAATAACACTCTCAGCCCAATGATGGAGAGCGGGAAGTGAGGCCCATGGACATAGTGACCAAAAAATCGCCTATACGCTGGCTACCCTGAGGACTGAGATGGATTGCCTCTATGCCAATAATTACACCGGCTATCTTGCCCCAAACTAAACAGTACTTACTATTTAGCGTAAGGTTAACGGGTGTCGGTGGTAGCTAAATGGACCCTGCACGAGGTCCTACCACCAGCAATTAATTAATTTATCTAATGTCGCATTATTTATATCTTATGCTCATCGACCCCACACAGAGCATGGCTAGAAAGGCTTTTGGCTGCTTTTCATATAAAAAGTACAATTCATGTAAATTTCCACATCAAAATACCCATTTGCACCCTAAAAATCTCCCCTTTTCAATCCCATAAGCTTAAGGACCTTTAGAAAGTCTTTCCAAATTTGTCGGAAATCGACCACGAAATCGTCTAAGACTGAATGGATCGGTATTTGCATGGTTCCTTATACCTGATTTATGTAATGTCTATAAGTGAAAATCTAGCTAAAGAAATACATTTTTAACACAAATGAATTAGGAGAAGGAAGAAAGACTACTACAGGAGAAGTTACATACATCGTCATTGGCGACACAATTTATCGTTAAGTTCTCTGTTATTTTCTACAGAAATACAATACTATAAATAGGATCTTGTGTTGCTACTCCACTGGTTTTCTAATATATTAGCGTAGTTTTAACCGGAACATCGGCGGTCTTGGTTTTGGGCTTTCTTATAGTAGAAGTTATGAAAGCGTTGCCGTTTAGTGGCAGAGAATGAAATTTATCTGACGGAAAAGCATTCAAAGTCAAAGTCAAACTATTCTTTATTCAAGTAAGCTTATTAATAAGCACTTTCGAATCGTCTGATATGAGAGAAAAAAATCTACTACTGGTTCAAACCCTACGTCGTTCCTGAGAAGAACCAGTAAGAAACTCAGGTCGACTTATTTTTTCAAAACAGTATAATAATACATCTTATTAAAATAACATGCATTAAAGAATGTATTACATAAAAAAAAAAAAAGATTATTATAGACATTTTTATAAAGACAGAAATAAATAAAGGACCATAATATTAAACAAAAATAATTATTATTGTACAAGTTCGCAACATTATTAAGTATCTATATCTAATACTACTAGAGATGTAAAGGTCCTCTAGTTGTCAGAATAAAGAGATATTAAGATTTAGAGATGTAAAAGGTCTCTAATCGTCATGATTTTAACAATAATAATAAAATAGAAAATTAACAATTTAGTGACAATTTAGTGACAATCACAAAGCAACTATTCTTATTATTTAAAAGACAACAGCCAATACCTATTTAAATATGACATCACAGTAAAATAAACTCTAATATTAAATTAAACTAGAGATGTTTATTCTCTAATGTCATTTAAACTGCTGTCCTACCGCAAACTTTGAAATCCGCAAATGCCGATGTTATGTTTCTGTCCCTCTAATGACGTCTTCGTTGGAGCAACAGAGATAAAAAATCGAAAACGAATATCGAAGTTCATGGCAGCAAGCCTATTATTAATTTCCATACCAATTGCTACTTTTCAAGTAATCTTACACACAGTATCAAAATGGTATTTTTTAGTACAGATGGTGCCTTTTTTGGGCTCTAGTGCGAGAACTGGGTCATATTACTTCAGGTCCAAAACTTCGGAGGGCCATTTGTACTAAAAAACGTCGTACGAGACACGTGCAAAAAGGGAATTCGTAACTCGTGTCGATCGAAACATCGCCAGTCGTTTCGAATTTCATGTTTTTCGCACTTGTGTCGTAGTAATGTACTATTTTGGGAAAGAATAATTTTATCAACCATACGGATCCCAAAATCCGAACTGTAGACAAGACCCACTCAGGGATGTCACATCTCTTGTCTCGAAAATTTGCAAGTAAAGATTCAGGGGACGTGAAACGTGAGGGAAAGGAATTTGTCGTTAAGAAAATAACCGCGTACGTGCTTTTAACTCCTATTTTACGCACTCAAGAGGACGAAGAGCTATAAATAAATAAGGTAGCAGAAATAAGAGATGCTTTATGATTTTTCTCATCAAAATAAAACAGTCTAAAACATAGTGGGAAGGAAAAAGCGAGCACTTAACGGACCACTTATAAAATTAGGTTAAACATAGGTTAAAAATAGGTAAAAAAGTTTATAAAAATACCTATTTTAGTGTTACCAGTGTGTAACACTAAAATAGGTTTAAGGTAGGTTTAGGCATCAGCCGCGAAAGCTGAGGACGTGGGTTCGAAACCCACCACCGGCGTTAGTGACATACCCTCTTATTCATAAACGTCTGCTAACTTTACAAGCCGCTAATAATTGTTTGTCTCTTTCGGTCTTATCAATGTGTCCATAAGAGCAAAAGAGACAAATTATTAGCGGCTTGTCAAGTTAGCAGACGTTTATGAATAAGGGGGTTAGTATTTTTTCTCTGGTATATATTATGACATTTAATATTTAAAATGTTCCAGACTGGGCAAGCATACTCTGCAACCTAAAAACTGAGCACCAACGGTAGTCCGGAGTTTGTGTAGTTGCGCCCTAAGCAGTTCCAGGTGGCTTAAGACGATCCCATTGGTCCCGTTTTACTAATCGACTTCAAAAAAAGAAGGAGGTTCTCAATTCGACAATTTTTTTTGTTGTATTTATGTTACCTGATATCTCCGAGAATCGTGAACCGATTTTAAAATTTATTTTTGTGATCGAACGTGTCTCTCGAAGTTGGGGTCTGATGATGGGATCTTGGAGAAATCGAGTGATCTCTTCAAATGTTATAGGTACACCTATGGCGATTTTGGTAATTTTCATTCATTTACAAGAATTTACATTTAGAAAGCAGGTTTTTTGGGCAACCAATGATGGAAAAAAATCGGGGATCTTGGATAAATCGGTTGAAGTCGGTTTTTTTAATTTTTTATTTGGTGATCATCTATTTATAGTGCTCCGAGTCACTTTTGCACTTACATAAATGCTAGAACGTGACGGCAACGACGACAAACGATTAGACGCGCTGTCATCATAAGCCTACAGTCATACAACACATGATTTTCTTTCTTGCAGCCACTGTTTTGTGTTGAGGCAGTCTAGTTTATAAATTACTGCAGTGATCGGTTTTTTAGGTTCCTCTTAGCGGGATTTCGCGTATAAAAAAATTACGGTGTGACTATAAAATTATACGGCGTGTGTCTTTGATAGCGACATTGCTTTTAAGTAACGATAGATTAAAGTGTTGTTAACCATTTTAGTAAAAGAATATAACGATTGCCTTTATTATTTAAAAGTAATTAATTTTTATGAAAATCCCGAGCAGCAATGTAATGCAAACATTTATTTGTCGTTTCTGAGAGGAAAAGCTAGTTTCGTTTTCATTTTAATTCGATCAAATCATTAAAGTAACTGCGAACTGTTGCCGACGTTAACTTATTTACTGAATTATCCATTACTAGAAAATACTACAATTTAAAACATACGAGATTTGGACTACACTAGCACAACAAATTTACATCAACAATTTTTTCTGTGTCTTACTGTCTTAGCCAGCACATTTTGATTCGTATTATTCACTGAACTGATATCAAAAATCACTGCACATATATTATCGCTTCTTAGAAATCACATTACCTAGTTCAAACATTTTTATTAAATTTATTAGGAAAGTCTGTTGATCAACAAACTTGATGTTATCTTGACACTTCAGCTCAATCAATGTGAAGTTTTCAATCGGTACATAAACAAAACGATTATCTGATTCCGCCTTCTTAGTTAACACAAAATGACCTAGCGCTTAATCGTCTCTGTCGCACTTATAAGAAAGAATGACAAAGACGGAAAACTAAAATACGCTACTGAGCGATAGCCATTGGCATCTTGGCTAGGCACCCTGGGCTGTTAAGTCCTTTTCTTATGAACAAGGGTCATGATTTTTGACGGACTTGTCATCGAAAAGTGTCACCGACATGTAGGATGTAAATAGGTAGGTAATTGATTGTAATTGTCAGGATGTCACTAAGAGCGAGATTTCAATGAAATCATATGTCAATTGTTAGGTTTAATCTCGGTTTAATTCATTAGTTATTGTTATTATTGATACATTGCGTGCCGAATTAATTTGTATGAAAAAATTTTTTTTAAATACTTTAACTAAATATGCTAATTTCAGTTCATTAATACTTATACTTTCACCCCTTAAAAGCAATGTCGTTATGAAAGACACACACTGTATTGAACACTATTGTATTATATACGTACACACAAGAGCATATTTTATGAAACAGAAATAAGGCAATATAATTTAAGTTTATTTTTCAAGTTACTACAGGAGAATCCGCCGGGAGAGTCCGAAAAACCCACCACTGTAGATTAAAAATCTAACTAGCGTTCAACCCAATTACGAGTATTTGGGGGTGAAAGTGTGTAGTCCTCCCATTCCATACTCAAATGCCTATTTGCCTGTCGATTTATAAGGTAGAAACTGAAAATTTTCAAAAAAAAAGAAACATAAGAATAGAAAAGGGTTTGTTTTAGTTCTATATATTAGTGCCCGTGGCTCACAGACAACATAACCTCAAGACGTAGCATAGCCGGGCGACCCCCTCTGTCACGCATACGGTGAATTCACTCCATATTAGAGCCACGCCTCCATTGCTAACTTCAGTCTGCGGCCGGCGTTCATGAGATAATTACGAAAGTTTTAACGTGATTTACAACATGCAAAATGCATTACTGTTGCGTGAAATTGTGTAGCAAGAATACAAAAACATCTAGTGTGCAAAAAGATGGTATTTCGTCCCACAAGTGAGCAATTTTTTATAAATTTCAATTAAAATTAAAAATAGTTTAAGTATAAAATCTAGTGCACTCGTTGATGTCTTTACAAAGTCTCTTTCTACTACTTTGCACGAAGTATAACTCCGTCCTTGTCTAGCGTAACGAGCAGGTAGGCCGTCTGAACTAGGGATGACCGTAGAGTATGTTTGTTTACTATCGATAAGGTAACTAAAGATAAATTAAAATCTTTATTCTCAATCGTACCCAGCAACAGACTCTGCGGTGGAGTCTCCGTATCCGAACTAGTGATGTCTATACCGGCAGTCTATTTACTATCGATAAGATATTTCAATTATCCTCAAATAAATTCTGGTTTAGTGTAAAGTGTAGAAGTATAATTTTCAATAATACTATTATGTTAAATAATATTGTGTATCTTCTCTAAATGCCCAAACATGCAAGAAATGTGGATGAATGCTACAAAACGGTCACATGATTGGTTTCCTGCTCCTAGCAGTGTGATATGTTCTCGACACTTTAAACCGGAATATTTCAAATTAACAAAAACGAATAATAGACGAATTTGATATAGAACGTATTTTAATGGTAGTTTTTTGTTTGTAACTACGAGTTAATGATTGTACAAATAAAAGTATATTTTATAAAATTATTTTATGTATTATCTCAGAAAACATATATTATGATATTAATATTTGACCGCAACTTTGTCTGCGTGGATAATGATGATAAAATAACTATCCTTTGTCCTTTCCTGGGTCTGAACCCCTCGTATGCTTCCTGTCAAATTACGTTACTGAAAAAGTTACCTTGACACTTAAAACAATAGATTGAAATTCCCACGCACGGATCCGTGCCTAAGCATACGAGGGGTTAAACAATCTCCATTTCAAATTTCATCTAAACCGGTTTAAATGTGTAGATGAAGACACAGCAGACAGACAGTACAAGTATTTTTTTTTATATAAAATGCATTTTAATTGTCACACCAGAAGTTGCGGGTAGAAGCTAGTATCATAATATATCTACATCTGCGGGGATGATGATGATAATGATGATGATGAATGAAATATCGTATGTCCCTTCCCGGGTCTTAAATAATCTCCCTTCAAAATTTCATCTAAATTGGTTCAGCGATTTATGCGTGTAGACTCAGTAAACTGACAGACATACTTTCGCATTTATGGTATGCATTAGTACGGATATGGATTCACGGTTTTGTCGGTAAGTCACTGACAAATATCGAATTGTGAAAGCGATAGACATTGTAACCATCGATACTTTTATCGACATTCGGAAATCACTAGCGACCGGCGGACATTTTTGTTTTATACCTCATTGACCTTGAAACAACGAATCGCAACACAGTTAGCTCAGCATTTCACATTCACAACAGTCACCTCAGCATTTTTGGCAGCATCGGTTTAAATGAAATAATTGTCTAAAGCTACGTCTTTAGGTTATGTTGTCTGTGCCGTGGCTTAACTCCCAACCACAGACTACACAGGACAGTTCGAAAGTTGTTCGAAATGAGGTCAACCGTTGTTATCGATGGTCTCGAAGTTTAAACGGAAAGTTTTGAACATCCCTTACTTGCTTTGGACAAAGGATAGTAGATACAGAAGCCACAAAAAATCTAGCATTGATATCTTATTAGGCCAGCCGTACACCTGTAAGTTCTTGATGAGATAGTGATATTCACCTCCCATTTCTTAGGATAGCGCCGTCCCTATAACTTACGTAAGAACTTACAGGTGTAACTGTGTAAGAGCGTTCTTAGATCAACTATCTACAGAATCGGAATTAGGTATGTGAAAATTGCAGAACATCAACATCACTACATAGTATAAAATAAAGTCACTTTTTCTGTCCTTATATCCCTTTGTACGCTTAAGGACTGATTTTTCAATCGCCAGTTAACAGTATGTGTCAAATAAATGTTAGCCCTGTCCTTTTTTGACTGATGATTTTAGTAAAGGATAGTGATAATTTTAACTAATGAATAGGTTTATTTGGCGATTGAAAAATCAGCCCTAAATCATTAAAACTATGCAACGGATTTTGATGAGTTTTTTTTAATAGGTAGAGTAATTCAAGAGGAAGGTTTTTATGTAGGTATAGTACCCGTGCGAAGCCGGGGCGGGTCGCTAGTTCTCAATACTAAAGAACTGTTGGCATACAGGGTGACATCGGAATCGTGAACTGTTTTAATTTTTTTTAACTCCACTAACAAATAGCAACAATAAATATAAGGGCCTCGGCAAAGAGTACGATTTTGTACCGTTTCGTGTAGAAATTTTAGGTTCATGGGGCCCCAGTGCACGCAAATTGTTTGCTGAACGTCTCGTCGATCGCGAAACGTCTGGTTGACGTAACTAATGACCGAAGAGCTGGCGACTTCCTCGCTCAACGCATCAGTATTGCGATACAGCGAGGTAATGCCGCCAGCATTCTTGGTACAATGCCATAAGGGCCAATGTTAGATATAGGTTAGGTTAAGTAGTTTAGTTAGATTTAATCTATGTACATAAATAGCAGTTATGAAAATAAATATTTTGGAAAAACATAGCAAGTGAATGCTCCGAGTCTCGTTAAAAATAGATAATATTTTTTTTCATTTTTTGTCATAATTTTCTTTCAACGCTCGTTTTAGAATGTTAACATTAAAATTAGTAAATTGTATCTCTTTGAATCGAAATTTTATTTATCATGAATTTTATAATTTTTCGCACAAAAATTTTAAATCTACTTAGTTCAAAATATCTCAAGAATGCTTTTTAGTATCTCAATATTACCTTCGAAAGTAAGATAACTTACAAACATTTGTGATATGAATTTTAAAAAGTTGTAAGTTTTTAACGAGAGCAGGATGCTTAGCCAAGTTTCCAATCGCTAACGCTTAGTAGCGTATCCTAGTTTTCCCTCTCTGTCATTCTTTCAAATTAGTGCGATAAAGATAAGCGTTAGCGATTGGCAACTTGTCTAAGCACCCAGGAGCGTTCGGTCGCTAGTTCTTAATGGAGTTAAAAAAATATGAAACTGAACAACTCTCCGAAGTCACCCTGTATAATGAAATCCAACCCGATGACATTACAGCTAGATTTCGTGAAAGCATCCGACAAAGTCAAACAACGGTATCAGCTTACCGACAGTACGGAACATTCACATAAAACTTCCACCATTACTAAATACATGTCTCCATTTGATCAGCTTACACTAAATGGCTTTTTGCTAAATGGGTCCAAATTTTTTTCGTTGTCTTGTTTCATACCACTCTGTCACGCTTTTAGTAGCAAGCTCGACTCAGTATAAAAAAAAAATCCGGTGCATTTGTATTTCTTTTTCACGCTAGGTTTTATTAATCCATACATCAGAAATTCAAAACAAAATATCATCGCATACAAAAATCACCACTGCGTCACGTTTTTAGGGACAAAAATTAAGACAACGAAAAGAATTTTGACCTAAGAGCGGCCGTACACCTGTGAGTTCTTACGTAAGTTGTAGGGACGGAGCTTTACTAAGGAATAAGATAGTAATATGCACCTCTGTGAGCCGTGTGGTGACGGCAGTAAGAATACACTTGTCACCACCCCAACTCCTCCTGCAGGTGTCGTAGGAGTCGACTAAGGGATTGAAGTGTCACTTACCATTATTTAATAAAAGATTGTTGATGGGCAGCAGCGTCATCATAGTGGACACATTACTGCGATCGCCAATCCGCTTGCCCAGCGTGGCGATTATGGGCATTTACCTCCTAATGCGTCTATTATGCATAGTTAATAGGAGAGGCCTACGTCCAGCAGTGGACTATCATAGGCTGATGATGATGATGATGATGTACCTCTCGTTCCTTAGTATAGCTCCGTCCCTATAACTTACGTAAGAACTTACGGCCTGTACGGTCGCTCTAAATATCAGAAGAGCAATTCTCAAAAAGTTTGTGCATTTAGATGGCGTGTTTGTTATTGAGAAAAATGGGTAGGCTGGTGAAGTCAGCTGAGCAAGATCCACCACATTTCCCAAAATGTCCCAGAAAGTTTGTATAGAAATTTCCTTTTACGTTAACAGATTCATCATCATCATCATCAGCCTATGTTAGTCCACTGCTGGACGTAGGCCTCTCCTATTAACTATGCGTACATAGATGCATTAGGCGGTAAATGCCCATTTAACATACCGTCGACACCAATTTATTTTCTAAATAAGTAAGCTGTCCAAATAGGAATCCATCTTAAGTTTCAGAGGGATTGCACGTAATCTGTTAACGCCACCACAAGTCACGGAGGACGTTCACCTTTCACTTGAAGGTGCTTTTTTGCAGTCAGTACGTTAAACTCTATGGATGTCGCGTTTAGTTCAGAGCGTTGAGGGTGAGGTTTATTACAGTACATAAAAACAACTCTTTGTTGCACCTCAAAGACAAATTCAGATCAAATAATAAAAGTACATGTTTGAAATAGGTAAACATAAAGCGGCCCTATCCCTAAAGAGTGATCTCTTCCAGATAACGTTTGAGTCTGTTGCAATATCTATAAAAGCAAAATAACTCAGAAATGTAAAAAAAAACTTAAACCGCCTAACATGATCAAAATGATTTTTGAACTAGCCCTAAAGAACACGTGGCTTTTTAGGTGCAGTTAAACTAAAAGAGCATTCGCTGTTCTAACCTCCCACTCTACGAAATTCGATCGGTACACAAAACGTGATTGGTTGATTTCTTAGAACGGGCGCTAGAACAGCGAATGTTCTTTCGGTCTGCACGCACCTTTAGGTATCAGTATGACGCACTAGATAAAAAGTACACAGGGCTTTATGTGACGTGCGGCCGTCTTTAAAAAGTTACTATAAAACTTGTCAAAGTGTGATCATCGTTGGGATTTTGGCGTGAATGGAAAAAGTTTGGGAATGTTTCTTGCGAAAACGTTTTGTCACTGACTTGTGCTTTGAGATTTATGCGAGTTAAGTTTTGATTCTTATGTACCAGGTGTTATCTCTAATAGGAGCAAAAACTTATTTTTGCCAAGAAGTTCAATTTTGATAAGGTACTCTCGGGTGATTTCGAAAGACGTCTAATTAATTTTCAATCTAAATCACCATTATTATAATAATAATAACGTCAAAAACCGCTGACACTGACAGGCATGTTTGTAATATTTATTTGCTAAACATTTATTTTTATACGCGTGTTATGCCTGAAAATGGCGAGAAAAACCATCCTGTTACCGCAACAACTACGACGACATGGGGACAATTAAAATAAATATGTGCAAGTGACGAAAATTTACACAAATTTTCAAGTGACCATTTTGACATGTCATGTCAAGACAAACGGGGACACGCGTATAAACGCAAATGAATTAAATCACATGCAAACAAGAAGCCGTACCAGAGCGGAGACCACCTGCGCACGACCTCCACCTTCGCCCGCCTCGTCCAGCTCTCCGTCCACACCGTCGTCGGGCGATGAATTCGCTACAGCGCCCGACACAGACGGATCCAGCGACGAGAGCGGGCCGCCGCCGCCGCCGCCGCCACGACCACCTGCGCGACGAGGACGGCCACCGCTGCCGGCACGCTTGGGGCCCGCGGGACATCCTGCCCCGCCCACGGCTCCCGCTGCCGGTGGTGTAGTGCGTCGCATGCGATGGACTCAGACGATGAATGAGAATTGCATGCGCGCCTACTACGAGGCTACAGAGGGGGGAACCCGACTAACCGCGTACCGTTCTAGGATTCTGCCTCTGTTTCAGGCTCTTGAACCCGCCATCGCCGTATCGGAGCAACGACTAGCGGATCAGGTGCGGGTCATTCTACGTTCTAAACGTTTGGATGACTCGACACTTGATCGGCTTCGCCTGCAGGCTCTCTCGACTCGTGCAGCTTCCACCTCGGCGCGGGACCGGCCCGCCACGTCGCCGGATCCGGTGCCGACACCCGACCTGGCACCGGGGGCGCCGCGGGTTGATCCCAGTGCCGATGAGGAATATTTCGCGAGTCAGAGTGTAAGTACTGCAACTGATGAGCATCTGAGGAGGACTTTGGAAGAGACGATTATGGAATATCGCTCCACACCCAATTCTAGGCCACGGTTACCACGCTTGCCCATGAATAGACGCAATCTAGCGTTAATGGGAGCCCTAAACGCTTTACTGGAGCCGTACATACGATCCAGTAAAGATTTGGACGATACGCACTCGATCATGTACTGCGGGGCCATCGCGGCGTGCCGTGTTGCTCGAGTCAAGTTTCCGGACGCTGACCGTGCACCTAGGACCGCCGGGGGTGTCCCCGCATGGCAAGTGCGGATCGAGCGTCGTATCGACTCGTTTAGGACTCTCATTGCAAAGCTGATCTGCTTCAGGGGGGGCAATAGCCGCCCCCGAGTAATGCGCTTTGTGAACCAGGCATTCGCGGGAACGGGCATCATGCCTTGCGACTACATGGCCAACCTCACAGAGCGCATTGACTTTCTGAAGCAGAAAGTTTATGCATGGGCAAGCCGTATCCGCCGCTACAGAGAGCGTGTGGATCGATTTCAACAAAACCGTCTCTTCCAAAGTGACCAAAGGAAGTTATACCGAAGGTGGGAGGGAACCGATCATCATTTGTCCGACGCGCATCTGCCGGATGCTACTGCCATGACTGATTTCTGGCGTAACATCTGGTCGGTGCCCGTCGGACACATCGAAGGCGATTGGATGAACGTTGTTGAACGTGAGTGCGAGAGCATCGAACCTATGGAGGCAGTTGCCATCAGCGCCGATGATGTAACTTGTGCCATCCGCCCTGCCCAGAACTGGAAAAGTCCTGGACCGGACGGATTGCACAACTTCTGGCTAAAATGGTTTCGGTGCTCCCACTCGCGATTAGCAGCGCAATTCCAACAAGCCCTTGAGCTTGGTTCCCTGCCTCCTTCCTTAACAACAGGTGTAACCTTCCTGCTCTACAAGTCCGGTAGTACCACGGAACCGAAAAACTACCGACCCATCACGTGCTTGCCTACACTCTACAAGCTCCTTACATCCATTTTGAGAGCAAAAATTAACACGCACATTGTTGCGAACAATGTTCTGGCCTCTGCTCAAAATGGATGTAGGGTTGGGTCCCGTGGTACTAAAGAGCTCCTCCTCATCGACATGACCATTTGCCAGCAAGTCCGGCGTAACAAAGGGGCCCTCTCCGCCGCTTGGATTGACTACAAGAAGGCCTATGATTCGGTGCCCCATTCATGGTTGAAGAGGGTCTTGGAGCTGTATAAAGTTGATGCAGCTTTAAGATCCTTTCTCGGCGCGTGTATGGGGCAGTGGACCACAGTCCTTCGTCAACCAGGAGGTGGAGATGACCCCTCTGGCCCGCAGGACTTCATAAGGATCGAGCGAGGCATATTCCAGGGTGACAGTCTGAGTCCCTTATGGTTCTGCCTAGCTCTGAATCCCCTCAGCACCCTGCTGAAGGATTCAGGACTAGGTTGTCGGCTTCGGAGAGAGGGTGAAGTCATTTCTCACCTTCTGTACATGGATGATCTCAAATTATTTGCGCCAAATATCCAAGACTTGTTGGAGCTACTGCGAACCACAGAAGTTTTCAGTAGTGCCATCAATATGGAGTTTGGTGTCGATAAGTGTGCGGTTATGCATGTGCAGCGGGGGAAAGTAGTAAATTCAACAAATTTACAGCTTTCTGAGACAATGTCGTTCAGATCTATCTCGGAAGCAGAAACCTATAAATACCTTGGTATGTCACAGTCTTTGGGTATTGAAGATATGGGAATTAGACAGGCGGTGAAGGAGCGCTTTTTCAGCCGGCTCACAAAAGTACTTAACAGTCTTTTGTCAGGAGGCAACAAAGTGCGCGCCTTCAACGCCTGGGTAATGCCCATACTCACATACTCCTTTGGCATACTAAGGTGGACTCAGACCGAGCTGGACGCCCTGGATCGAAGGGTCCGTACACTGCTTACCTCACATCGAATGCTACACCCGCGCTCATCAGTTATGAGATTGTACATCCCGCGGAGGTGTGGGGGCCGCGGCTTCTTAAATGCCAAAAACCTCCACAACCACGAGGTGTACAATCTTAGAAACTATTTTCTTAACAATGAGTGCGGGATGCATCGTGATGTGGTGGCAGTAGACCGGAACTTCACGCCGCTCTCCTTGGCAAAAGAGAACTGGCGCAAACCTGTGGTACTAAGCACCGAGGACCGCAGGGCGGTATGGAAGAGCAAGGAGCTACACGGGCGGTTCTACAAGGCCCTCACGGGACCTGACGTAGATCTGCTCGCGTCGGTGAACTGGCTACGATTCGGGGACCTCTTCGGAGAAACCGAGGGTTTTGCCTGTGCAATTGCTGACGAGGTTATCATGACGAATAACTACCGGAAATATATCCTGAAGGACGGTACGGTCGACATTTGTCGGGCATGCCGCCGTCCCGGTGAGTCACTCAGGCATATTATTTCCGGTTGTTCTCAGATTGCTAACACCGAGTACTTGCACAGACATAACCTCGTAGCCAGTATTATACACCAGCAGCTTGCTCTTCAATACGGCCTTGTGGACGTCGAAGTGCCATACTACAAGTACACAACTGCACCAGTTCTCGAAAATGGTCGTGCTACGCTCTATTGGGATCGACCTATCATCACGGACAGGACTATTGTAGCCAATAAGCCTGATATCGTGCTGGTAGATCGATCGCAGCGCCGGGCTGTGCTCGTCGACGTCACCATCCCCCATGATGAGAATCTCGTGAAGGCCGAAAAGGACAAGTCCAGTAAGTACCTCGACTTGGCCCACGAGATAACCGCCATGTGGGATGTTGACTCGACGATCATAGTCCCGATAGTCGTTACAGCGAACGGTTTAATAGCGAAGAGTCTCGACCAACATCTTAAGAGTCTCTCGCTAGATGGCTGGATCAAGGGTCAGATGCAGAAGGCGGTAATCCTGGACACGGCGCGGATAGTCCGTCGGTTCCTCTCTCTGCGACCTTAACCACCGGCAGCTTGGGCCCGCCCCGTTGCCGGCGGCACCCTAGGTTAGGTTTTTATAATGTGGTTATATTTTATATTGTTTTTGTATGTTGTATTGTATTTTACTTTTATAACCATATTATATCAACCTAGCCTAAGAGAATATTAAAATAAAGGGAATAATAATAATAATAATAAAATTTTAATTCAGAATAGATCCATATGTGTTAGTTAACATTCCCTTAAACCTATGTTAGTCTAACCTATATTATATTATATTATAAACTAAACCTCTGGACGCCATATGTACCGTGTCCCAATGTCTCCAAAAGGCGCCAGCAGGGGACTCTGATACTAGACGCAGAAGGCTGTTGGGGCTGTCACGCACGCGACGCATCAGGGAGGCAGTTCTTTTTCGAATTATTGCACCGAGACAATCGGTACTCGCCTCCGCGAACATACCTGACGCGCTGCAAAACCGTGGCAGACCCAACAACATTCTGAAACCATTATTATATTGGATACGCAAGGCATTGAAGGTCTTTCTGGTATAATTGGCCCATAGGCTGCAGGTGTAAAAGGACTGACAAAACGCTTTAAAAAGCGTTAATTTGACACTCCCATTACACCGTGCGAACCTACGCGCCAACATATTACACCGTACCGCCAATGCCCTGCGCTCCCTCTCCATATCAAGATCATCCTGAAGAGTATCGGTCACCCAGTGTCCAAGATACTTAAAACGGTTAACTCGTTTAAGTGGGACACCACACAAGCTGACAGGTGGTAAAGAGTCGAAAGCATTGTTTCCTGCTTTAAAAACCAATATCTCGCTCTTGCTTGTGTTGTACCTCAAACAGTGGGCGACCGCATACTCTTCACATATCCTCAACAGCTTCACCAGTGCACTGATTGATGGACACAGCAGCACCATATCGTCCGCGTAACTTATATTGTTCACCGTGGTACCATTGATCGAACATCCGACATTAGTGCTACTGAGTCTACCAATCAGCTCATCCATGTACAGATTAAATAAGCGCGGCGAGGATAAACCCCCCTGCCTCACCCCGCACCCCAACCTGTACACGTCCGAGTGCACCCCTGCCCATCTCACCCTATTGGTTTGGTGACCATACCAATATCTAAAAATATCAATCACCTCCCTCGGCGTGCTCGTAGCCTTCTCCAGCTTATCCCACAGTATACTGTATGAGACCGTATCGAATGCCTTCGACAGGTCCAGGAAACAGGCCACCACAGGTGTCTTCCCATCAACATAGTACTTGACGGTATGCTTGAAACAAAGAATTGCGCTCTCCGTTGACACACCTGGCTTAAAACCAAACTGCGCGTCTTGGGTTTTTATGTGATTTGCCAATAAGTTATCAAGCAATCCGTCAAGCACCTTGGCCACCGTGGTAGCCAGGGAAATAGGCCTGTAATTCGCACTGTCGGAGGCATTCCCGGTTTTGTTTTTAGCTATTGGGACAACAATGGTTTTCATGAGATCTTCTGGAAGATGACAATGGCTGATACACAAATTAAATAATAATTTGAGCACTCGAGGCAGGTGTGCACCGGCGTGTATCAGGTGCTCCACACTGAGACCGTCATGTCCCGGTGATTTTCCTCTCGTCAAAGACTTTATGGTACTCTCAACCTGCTTAAGAGAAAACCTTACTAGTTGAGCGCAGTGACGACTTTCAGTAGGGAGCACCCGATCCACCCGTTCAGGGGTCTGCTGTACTGTCATGAAGGAAGCTCTAAACAGGTTGGCAATGTCGGTCGGCTGACATACCCCATCAACCACCCCGGGGACACCTGCTTTGGGATTCATTTTGCCTGTGTACTTCCAAAACTTCCCAAAGTCTTTGGCTTGGTGGTGAGTAGCTAATATGTCCATTTTGATCTGAGTCTGATTGTCCTGGCACCACTTTAGCTTCTCCTTGAATATCTTACGGGAAGAACACATGTCAAAGTATAAAGGCCCTGACCTTGGTTTGCCAAAAAGGTGCCACCGTTGGAAGAACAACCTCGCCTGTCCATGAGCTTCCTTCACATACCTATTCCATCCAACAACCTGCTTGCGCTTACATTTCTTATTACTGCGGCTTAATTTGGAGGCTAGTTGCAGGCTATTAATTATGCGAGAATACAAATTATCTATAACAATTTTATGGGACATGTCATTACAAATACTATCACAACAATTAATACATTCACTGGGAAAGTCGATATCGCTCAATTTATCATTACAAAATTTATTATACAGATTTATTTGGTCACTATCTCTCTCACCCCATACAAAATTCCTATAATTATCACACTGCACGTTACTATTATTACTTACATTATTTACATACATCTTAGTTTTAATAAAGACAGGCAGGTGATCGGACCAGTATAGGTCATAATTCACATTTACATTCGTAATAGTCAGCCAGGCTGCTTCAGTGACAAGGCAATGATCCAGCCACCTTCTACATCCGTGAGCTTCACTCACATAAGTATAGGTATCCGAATCACTACCGAGCCACTCTAGGTCCGCACACCGCCACTGTTGTTCTGTACAAAAATCAGTAAGCTCGACGAAAAACGTTTCACCCAGGTGGGCATTCAGGTCACCGAGAACGAAAACACAGTCCGCACTCAATGAATCGATAATAGCACTTATCTCACTTAGTACCTCTGTAAATTCAGGCAGGTTTGACGTGTCATCCGTGGGCATATATACCGAAAATATTAACAGCGACCGATCACCGATGTTCGCACTAATAGCCGCTACACGCACACTACTACATTCGATCACCTTAATAGACGTAAACAAACCCTTCCGATACATCAACGCAACTCCGCCAAAAGGTCTTCCTCGTAAAATACCCTGTGAGGTATCCACGGCCGATTTACTAGTAAAATCGAAGTTGTTGTCGATGCTGCCAATAAAATTTACGTCGTGAGGCAGTAACCAGGTTTCCTGTAGGGCTATAATGTCGGCAGATTTACAAAGTTCTCTTACACCTTCCACTGACCTCGTTACAGACTTACAATTAAAAGTTACTAATGTCAAATCAGCCATATAATATAAATTATAGTATGTATGTCCAAAATAATAATTAATTTAATTCTATATTATCCTTTTTGCTTCTAAGATCAACAAACTTGCGAAATATTATTCCATCTGGCCATAAGTGCCTATTCATAAAAACTGCGAATTTATACCTCGGTACAAGTACCTTGTATGAGTCATACGGCCGCTGTCTTTGCGTAACTATTTTCTGTAGCTCGACACGTACCTGAGTCTTATCAAAGACGTACTGACAAATATCCGCTATTGACGCGTCTTTATCAACATTATCAATATAAAGCGGGATCTTAGAATTTGCCGCCTTGAAGGTACTGCTAGGGTGAGTTACGGCCTTGCCTGTCATACCGATAAATCTATTTTTTAACCTGTTCCGCTGCATTTTAATCCAATCGCTATCCGGCGGAGTCGATTTCCATTCGCCGCCACCCGCTACTAAACTAGCATAAGTTTGTTTACATTCCGCTGCATGAACCGGTCCGGCTTTCGGCGACGATCGCTGCGCAGGCGCGGTAACAACATTCGATTCCGTATTAGTAGTCTGCAAACGCCCGCGCCCTCCACGCAGACCCTCTCCCTCACACTTAGGCCCACCTGTTGTTATCCTCGAGACGGACGATGCGATAGCGATGTTCGATTTTTCGATCGCGGTATTGAATCTATTGCCGTCCGTACTGTCGCGACGCTCGGACCTATTCGGGTATTGAACAGAGTCGGATTTCGCGCACAATATGGGAGTGGTTCCTGCGACAGAAGGAGATGGCAAATCCCTTTGTTCACTTGACTCGTTCGAAATTAACTGCCTTGAACTTGACTCACAAACTACATCAGCTGTTTCTTTGTTCGATAAATCTAGGATACCTACTGGACCGCTATCCTGTGTATCCAAAGCGAAACTTAATCGGTTTGTGTAGTTGCCACCACGCTGGCTTTTGTTTACAAACTGGGAATAGTTATCATAATTATTTATGAGCGAAGATTCCCTTATATTTAAAAATTCCTTTTTTAAGGAATCGCATTCCGCCTTAGTCGCATAATCTCTCCGGAACGTCTCAACCTCTCTCTGTAGACAAATAATATCCTTTAATAATCTTGTACAGTCGACATGGTCAAAGGTCACCGGTGGAAGTCTCTGCAGATCTCGCGCGACAAAAATAGGCATCTGCTCCGGATGTAGACGTCTGATAAGGGTGACCATGTCCTGGATATTATTGTTCACTTTCTGCTTTCTTCTAACTATATTACGATCATCCGTCGAAATGGAGTCAAAAAGCAGCTTTTTTGCCTTGACTACTTCCTCCTCAGAAAACGCAGTCGAACACAAATTAACAATACTGTCGTCCTTCATCACCTCCACTTTATTTTGAATAAACGCTAGAAGCTCATTTATCACTACATTGCAACTATTGCATTTTAACTCGTTAGAGGTCATTGTCCTCTCTTAACCCGTTTCGAACGGCGCGTAAACACGTACGATCACTATGGCGCGATGCGCGATACTAAGCCATCATACCAAGATTGCCCTTTCGAAATCATGCGAACATTGCCTACAGATACATTAGGGGGTCAATTCCTATAACCGCCAATCTGCTGCATGCATGCAAGCGGATCGGCGATTGCAGTAATGTGTCTACTATGATGACGCTGTTGCCCATGATCAATTTTCTATCAAATACTTAGTTGTCACTTCAATCTCTTAGCCGGGTCTTACGACACGCGCGGGAAGAGTTGGGGTGGTAACAAATGTATTCTTACTGCCGTCACCACACGACCTAATGATACCTACTGATATATCAGGAGTATCAAGACCTATTTCGAGATCCATTCTTATTGAAATTGTATGATGTGTACCTATCCGAATTTCAGCACAGTGGCGTAAAAATATTTAGGTAATTGATTCCTAATTGAAAACGCTTTTATTTAGCTATTAAGAGGTTTGTATGCTAAAAGGGTATGTGGGTGCTAGCAGCACCGCCCAATATAGAGTATATTTGTAAAACTTACATTTTTTTACAAAAATGAACAGACATAGACACTTCATGTTTTTCCTTTCTTTAAAAATAGTATGTCACTTAAAACTTATTATTTTTTAGTTATTCTTTCGATTTGCATCATAAAAATAGGGGTGATTGTTTTCATAATTAAGTCGGTTCGATTCCCAGACGAAAAAAGTAATTTTTAGAAAATTTTGGATTGTAGCGTAACTAAATTAAAATAAAATTAAAGAAAAAAAAACCTTTTTAAAAACAAGCTTTTATTATTTGTTTATAAAATGAACTAAAAAGTTAAAAATAAATTTAACTCTAAAAAGAAATATAACACTTTGTAACTTGATTGTAACCTTTAACGACAAATAAGCGTCTTCGTCTAGGACAAAATAATTCCATATTGTACAAATTTATTTAATTTTAACACTAAAACTTTTCACCATACATAATTATTCAATCTCGTCCTCCCTCTTTATCATAGTCCCCATTTATAAATGAAAGCGTGTTACATTGTGATAGCTTGAGGAAAATGTTGTGTTGTATTAAATGTAACACGCTTTCATTTATAAATAGGGACTATGATAAAGAGGGGGGACGAGATTGAATAATTATGTATGGTGAAAAGTTTTAGTGTTAAAATTAAATAAATTTGTACAATATGGAATTATTTTGTCCTAGACGAAGACGCTTATTTGTCGTTAAAGGTTACAATCAAGTTACAAAGTGTTATATTTCTTTTTAGAGTTAAATTTATTTTTAACTTTTTAGTTCATTTTATAAACAAATAATAAAAGCTTGTTTTTAAAAAGGTTTTTTTTTTCTTTAATTTTATTTTTAACTTTTTAGTACCTCTATTTTTAATTCGAGATTTACTACGACGTAGTTCGCAGCGCGTAGCAGCGTTATTCCGTCATGAAGTCCGTAGTTCGTTCACATGATTTGTAATATGTACTGATTTAAATATCAATACTTAATGTTGAAATTATGTAATCACTTGTTAGTTATTTGTAACGTTTCTCATTCTATCCATTTCTTTTAATGCATCAACATTACAAGGTTTCCTTGACGTCAACTTGGAGCAGTCAAGTTCTTCGATTTGAAGACCTGCTAAAGACCTAACTCGGCTTAAAGCTACATAAGCTTGACCAGCAGTGAACAATTTGGAGCCTAGATAAATAACAGCATGATCTACAGTAGTTCCCTGCATTTTATGCACCATTGAAGCCCAAGACAAGACAATCGGGAGCATTCTTCTTTCAGCTGTGCCGTGATTAAATTTAGCAGGAAATTGAACTGATTTAGGGTGTATTAAGTGAATGCCATCGTTACCAAAGTCTACGCGAACCGATGGCACATCACTATCGTATAGTTGAGCACGTCTGTAATACGGCCATATGATTTCAGTGATGTGACCTATTGCTCCATTCACAAGTCCCTTAGCAACGTCAACGTTAGACCTCAACATAACTTTAGCACCAACAAATATTTCTAGTTCTTTTGGAAGACCTCCTGTTTTGTTAATGTCCGTGTGTATTATTTTATTAATATCAATCTGATCATTCTTTTTTGATCCATCAATTGATCTTGTGCTATTATTTTAAGCATTTGTGTATTCTTCTTCCTAAAATGTTCGAGAACGGCTGAATTATGTTTATTGACCTGCTGATTCGTTGGGTAAATACGTAGAGCTTTTTCAATCGGAGACTCGTGAAGACGAATCAAACGAGACCAAACTCGATGGGGTTGCGTCGTTTAATTACGGAGGTCCTATGGCCACCTTCCGGCTCCAACATCAGACCCTGGTTACCATATAGTATCAAAGTACTCGTCAAGACTAATCCAATGAGCCCAAACTCGATGGGGTTGCGCCGTTTAATTACGGAGTTCCTATGGCCACCTTCCAACTCCAACATCAGACCCTGGTTACCATAATATAGTATCAATGTACGCGTCAAAACTAATCCAATGAGCTCAAACTCGATAGGGTTGAATCGTTTAATTACGGAGTTCCTATGGCCACCTTCCGGCTCCATCATCAGACCCTGGTTACCATATAGTATCAAAGTACTCGTCAAGATGAATCCAATGAGCTCAAACTCGATAGGGTTGCATCGTTTAATTACGGAGTTCCTATGGCCACCTTCCGGCTCCATCATCAGACCCTGGTTACCATATAGTATCAAAGTACTTGTCAAGACAAATCCAATGAGCTCAAACTCGATAGGGTTGCATCGTTTAATTACGGAGTTCCTAGGGCCACCTTCCGGCTCCATCATCAGACCCTCGTTACCATAATATAGTATCAATGTATTCGTCAAAACTAATCCAATGAGCTCAAACTCGATAGGGTTGCATCGTTTAGTTACGGAGTTCCTATGGCCACCTTACGGCTCCATCATCAGACCCTGGTTACCATATAGTATCAAAGTACTTGTCACGACTAATCCAATGAGTTCAAACTCGATAGGGTTGCATCGTTTAATTACGAGTTCCTATGGCCACCTTCCAACTCCAACATCAGACCCTGGTTACCATAATATAGTATCAATGTACTCGTCAAAACTAATCCAATGAGCTCAAACTCGATAGGGTTGAATCGTTTAATTACGGAGTTCCTATGGCCACCTTCCGGCTCCATCATCAGACCCTGGTTACCATATAGTATCAAAGTACTCGTCAAGACTAATCCAATGAGCTCAAACTCGATAGGGTTGCATAGTTTAATTGCGAGTTCCTATGGCCACCTTCCGGCTCCATCATCAGACCCTGGTTACCATATAGTATCAAAGTACTTGTCAAGACTAATCCAATGAGCTGAAACTCGATAGGGTTGCATCGTTTAATTACGGAGTTCCTATGGCCACCTTCCGGCTCCATCATCAGACCCTGGTTACCATATAGTATCAAAGTACTCGTCAAGATGAATCCAATGAGCTCAAACTCGATAGGGTTGCATCGTTTAATTACGGAGTTCCTATGGCCACCTTCCGGCTCCATCATCGGACCCTGGTTACCATATAGTATCAAAGTACTTGTCAAGACAAATCCAATGAGCTCAAACTCGATAGGGTTGCATCGTTTAATTACGGAGTTCCTAGGGCCACCTTCCGGCTCCATCATCAGACCCTCGTTACCATAATATAGTATCAATGTATTCGTCAAAACTAATCCAATGAGCTCAAACTCGATAGGGTTGCATCGTTTAGTTACGGAGTTCCTATGGCCACCTTACGGCTCCATCATCAGACCCTGGTTACCATATAGTATCAAAGTACTTGTCACGACTAATCCAATGAGTTCAAACTCGATAGGGTTGCATCGTTTAATTACGAGTTCCTATGGCCACCTTCCAACTCCAACATCAGACCCTGGTTACCATAATATAGTATCAATGTACTCGTCAAAACTAATCCAATGAGCTCAAACTCGATAGGGTTGAATCGTTTAATTACGGAGTTCCTATGGCCACCTTCCGGCTCCATCAGCGGACCCTGGTTACCATATAGTATCAAAGTACTCGTCAAGACGAATCCAATGCGCTCAAACTCGATAGGGTTGCATCGTTTAATTACGAGTTCCTATGGCCACCTTCCGGCTCCATCATCAGACCCTGGTTACCATATAGTATCAAAGTACTCGTCAAGACTAATCCAATGAGCTCAAACTCGATAGGGTTGCATAGTTTAATTGCGAGTTCCTATGGCCACCTTCCGGCTCCATCATCAGACCCTGGTTACCATATAGTATCAAAGTACTTGTCAAGACTAATCCAATGAGCTGAAACTCGATAGGGTTGCATCGTTTAATTACGGAGTTCCTATGGCCACCTTCCGGCTCCATCATCAGACCCTGGTTACCATATAGTATCAAAGTACTTATCAAGACGAATCCAATGAGCTCAAACTCGATAGGGTTGCATCGTTTAATTACGGAGTTCCTAGGGCCACCTTCCGGCTCCATCATCAGACCCTGGTTACCATATAGTATCAAAGTACTCGTCAAGAGGAATCCAATGAGCTCAAACTCGATAGGGTTGCATCGTTTAATTACGGAGTTCCTATGGCCACCTTACGGCTCCATCATCAGACTCTGGTTACCATATAGTATCAAAGTACTTATCAAGACGAATCCAATGAGCTCAAACTCGATAGGGTTGCATCGTTTAATTACGGAGTTCCTAGGGCCACCTTCCGGCTCCATCATCAGACCCTGGTTACCATATAGTATCAAAGTACTCGTCAAGAGGAATCCAATGAGCTCAAACTCGATAGGGTTGCATCGTTTAATTACTGAGTTCCTATGGCCACCTTACGGCTCCATCATCAGACTCTGGTTACCATATAGTATCAAAGTACTTGTCACGACTAATCCAATGAGCTCAAACTCGATAGGGTTGCATCGTTTAATTACGAGTTCCTATGGCCACCTTCCAACTCCAACATCAGACCCTGGTTACCATAATATAGTATCAATGTACTCGTCAAAACTAATCCAATGAGCTCAAACTCGATAGGGTTGAATCGTTTAATTACGGAGTTCCTATGGCCACCTTCCGGCTCCATCAGCGGACCCTGGTTACCATATAGTATCAAAGTACTCGTCAAGACGAATCCAATGCGCTCAAACTCGATAGGGTTGCATCGTTTAATTACGAGCTCCTATGGCCACCTTCCGGCTCCATCATCAGACCCTGGTTGCCATATAGTATCAAAGTACTCGTCAAGACTAATCCAATGAGCTCAAACTCGATAGGGTTGCATAGTTTAATTACGAGTTCCTATGGCCACCTTCCGGCTCCATCATCAGACCCTGGTTACCATATAGTATCAAAGTACTTGTCAAGACGAATCCAATGAGCTCAAACTCGATAGGGTTGCATCGTTTAATTACGGAGTTCCTAGGGCCACCTTCCGGCTCCATCATCAGACCCTGGTTACCATATAGTATCAAAGTACTCGTCAAGAGGAATCCAATGAGCTCAAACTCGATAGGGTTGCATCGTTTAATTACGGAGTTCCTATGGCCACCTTCCGGCTCCATCATCAGACCCTGGTTACCATATAGTATCAAAGTACTTGTCAAGACGAATCTAATGAGCTCAAACTCGATAGGGTTGCATCGTTTAATTACGGAGTTCCCATGGCCACCTTCCGGCTCCATCATCAGATCAGCTCTATGGCACAATAACATTGCATTGTCATCCGATTTATACATGCATTCTAAATTTCAGCTCAATCGGAAACCGGGAAGTGGATCAAATTTAAGTTGCAAGATTTGATTACAGAACGACAGACAACGGGACAGGTGAAACTAAATAAAAGCTTGTAAAAATAACAATGTATTTTCTCAGCAAAATATCCTCCTTTCATGTCCCATAGTTTTAAGACGCCTGTCTGTACATACTGTACGAGTAGGTATGTCATACTGTGTAATTTTTATTATGGAAACAAACCCGAAATCGTGGAAAGAAATTACTTTTTCATACCAATTGGTTACGTGATCTAGACATTTGTATGAGAAAGTGATTTTTATTTTCGCTAGATCGGCGTTCGTCCTATACTAAAAGTTGTTCGGTGGGTATGACTTATAATTATCGTCATAAATAATTACAAATGTCAGTTATCTGCACAAATGGCATTTTAGCAGAATCAATGTAATTCTCATGATAACTAAATTAATTGTCAAATAACATATGTGCACATAACTGGTATTTGTAGTAATAGGACGATATTCATATACAGTGTTTTTTTTTTATCAAACCGTAGTAAAAAGTCAAATAGAAACCTCATTTTAAACCATTGTTAAACCAAATGAAACGAAAGCGCATCACAGTTAATGGCCCAAAAGCGGTCAAATGGCGTGAATAGAAAAATGTATTTTAATAAACTTGCGGCGTTTCGTTAACCTGTGCAATCGTCCATCCGTTTCCGTGGTTGTATGGCAATGGCATTATATGCGCAGAGGTGACATCTGTTAGGTGGAAATTTAACAATAAACACTAAATTATAAATATAAATAAATAAATGTCTTGGGACATCTTACACAGATCAACCAAATATATGACATAACTTCATCAGTCTATCTCAATCCACTGTTGGACGGCCTCTCCTTTTAACTATTACCTACTGTGCGTATAGACTATAGACGCATTAGGAGGTAAATGGGTCAAAATTATTTTCATTGTCTTATTTTGTGTCCCTAAAAAACGTGACGCAGTGGTGGTTTTTGTATGAAATGATGTTTTGTTTTCAATTTCTGATATATGGATTAAAATCCAGCGTGCACCGGATTTTTTATATACTGAGTCGAAACAGCAACTAAAAGCGTGACAGAGTAATACGAAGCAAGACAACGAAAACAATTTTGACCCAAATGCCCATAATCGCCACGCTGGGCAAACGGATTGGCGATCGCAGTAATGTGTCCACTATGATGACGCCGCTGCCCATCATCAATCTTGTATCAAAGGAAGGTCAGTGACACTTTAATCCCTTAGTCGGCTCTTACGACACCCGCGGGAAGAGTTGGGGTGATGACAAAAATGTATTCTTACTGCCGTCACCACGGCGTCCACGGATGTCATATCATCATCATCATCATCATCAGCCTATGATAGTCCACTGCTGGACGTAGGTCTCTCCTATTAACTATGCGGCAGTAAGAATACATTTGTTACCACCCCAACTTCTCATGCGGGTGTCGTAAGAGTCGACTAAGGGATTGAAGTGTCACTGGACATTATTTTGATGATGGGCAGCAGCGTCATCAATGTCATCATAGTGGACACATTACTGCGATCGCCTATCCGCTTGCCCAGCGTGGCGATTATGGGCATTTACCTTCTAATGCGTATATACGCATAGTTGATAGGAGAGGCCTACGTCCAGCAGTGGACTATCATAGGCTGATGATATAATCTGTTCGGAAATTGAAGACTTATGATTGCAAGGCACTCTCTATATATCACGTGTCTTTACTTTCCAAACACAATCTAATGTATAATTATAATTGGCATATTGCTTGTCCTGATATTTTTCACCATGACCTTTAAGTGTATTAATAGCACCGGTTTTCATTACTTAATAACGTACCTATCAATTTCTATATAATTTGAACATAGAATGAAACTCGATTCAATATGAAATTATTTTCCATTAACAGTGCTCAAGATAAGGCACATAAAATAAATTTAATTACAGCCGAAAAGTAAAAGCAATATTTCAAGAATTATAATAGTATTTTCTGTAGAATTCGTATCACGTTTTATTTCAATTTGTTTGTTAGAGCTCAAACTTTTCTGTTACGGATTTTTCTTCATTCATAATAATTTCATTTTATCCAGTGAATGTAACAAGAAACAACCGACCAAGAGTATGTCGGGCCATGCTCAGTGTAGGGTTCCGTAGTTATTGAAAAACGGCTGGGCCGATTATGTTCGAAATTTTTATTTTAAAGTATTATTTAAGCCCACTATTCTGGATTTTTTTCATATTTTTTGGACCTACGGATCAAAAATTGTGTCCCCCCGGACACAATTTTTTTTCTTCTGGAGCGATTATCTCCGATAATATTGAGTTTAGAAAAAAAGTTTCTTAAAAGACCCTTATTCTTTTTAAGAGACCTATTCAATGGTACCCACACTTTAGGATTACAGCAAATAAAAAAAAATCATCCCCACTTCACCAATTGGGGACGTACCCGAAAAAATATTTTTCTAGTATTTATTGTACCACTTTGTTGGCATGATTAATATGTATACCTGTACCAAATTGCAGATTTCTAGTATTAACGGCCACTGAGCTATGCTGCGGACAGACGGACATGGCGAAACTACAGTGTGTAAATCTAATACAGGCGATCAATTAAACCAGGCATGGGATTCATTAGTGTGATCATGGATTACAAGGTTTTTTCAAAATTACTCTTAATTATGACTCCACAGAACTTTTTTAAGATTATCTGAGCAGCAATGTAGGTACGAACATTTGTTTTTGTTGATATGGCAGTTATGTCATCTGCTTTTGAAATTAGCTGTCAACGAGTGCTTAACTCGCGTATGTTGCTCTACATTGCGCGCCGAATTATTTT
>JALPQI010006448.1:0-62727 GCA_025490895.1 Thaumatotibia leucotreta
AAAGGGGGAGAGGGCACAATTTTTTTTATTCTGGAGCGGTTTTCTCCGAAAATATTGACTTTCGATAAAAACCTTGTTCTAAAACCCGGTACCCCACACGATAGGATTACAGCAAAATAAAAAAAATCATACCCAATTCACGAATAGGAGAGGTACCTACCCTTCATTTTTTTTCTATATTTTATTCTACCACTTTATCGGCGTGATTATTATGTAAACCTATATGAATATGGCAAATTTCCAGTACTAACGGTAACTGAGCTATACTGCGGACAGACAGACAGACGGTCAGACATCAAAGTGAAACTTTAAAGGTTCCTACTTTGCTACGGAACCCTAAAAAACTGTTTATAAGAAAGACTATGGCATCGCTCTCTATCATGATATTATTCTCGTAGTTTATACAGCTGACAACATGTTCATTAAACAGTAAAATACACAAATAAATACCCCCGCAGGGATTCGAACCAGGAACCTAGAGCTTCGTCGGCAGAGTCATTGCCAACAAAGGTACGGATGTATGTACGGTATACAGGGTCGCGTTTTATAAAGTTATTTTTACAATTTCGCTGTTTGTCTCTCTAACGCACGCACATATTGGCTAGAAAGAGAGGCAAACAGCAAAATTGTAAATTGTAACTTTATAAAACGCGACCCAGGTTTTCCTAGAGAACATTAATTTGAAACGCTTGGAAACATATCCAATTGGCCGTTTCAGCAGTAAGAATACATTTGTCACCACCCCAACTCTTCCCGCGTGTGTAGTAAGAGCCGACTAAGGGATTAAAGTGCCACTGATAATTCTTTGATAGAAGGTTGATGAATTGATGATGGGCAGCATCATAGTGGGCACATTACTGCGATCGCCAATCCGTTTGCCCAGCGGGGCTATGGACATTTACCTCCTAATGCGTCTATACGTATAATTAATATAATGGATGTGGTCATCAGACCTGGATACATAGCCAGGTTGCTAATCGCTAGCGCTTAGTAGCGTATAGCGTATTAGTAGCGTGGTTTTCCCTCTCTGTTACTCTTTCATATTAGTGCGACAAAGACAGCTGCATTTCGCTTATGATTTACGATTAAGCGTTGGCGATTGGCAACTTGTCTAGCACCCTGGTGAAGGTCGCAGGAGTCCGCTGGATGCGGGTGACACAGGAGCGATCATTGTGGCAATCTTTGCGGGAGGCCTATCTTCAGCAGTGGACGTCTTTCGGGTGATACGATGATGATGGTATAGTTAATAGGAGAGGCCTACGTCCAGCAGTGGACTGAGATAGGCTGATGATGTATGTGTACGGTGTAATGTTTTCTTTTCACTAATATTAAATTTAAACGTTTGGCGTCGTAGGTATTCAAACTGCATTACTTTGCCGCAGTTCAAAAATAGCAATCAAGAGCTCTAATAGCAGCATCTATTTCACCTGGATTCACCACCACACTCGGAAACACACGAGAGAACAACTCGTTTGTAAACGCGTCCTGTTTCGTATCCTGTCTTTACAGTGTACACCAATTTAAAGGTTTTCGCGCGTTATAATAACTCCGAGCTTTTTCACTTCTAGGAACACCCAATTGGCGTGAAATCAAGTGTGTTAAACTACAATTAAGCACAAAAATTCTAACTATGTTTTGGTGTTTATACTATAAACTATGTTTTAATATAAAAACGCCTATCTAGCTTAAATTCCTAAAGATGTCGTACTTAATTGTCGTTACGAACCTGACTGCAATTAACATTTTTTAATGTCATGCTAATTGGGTGTCCCTAAAAGTGAAAATACCCCTTTATGTCAACGCGGCAGCTACTCGTCTCACACTTTCTGAACGAGTGGGCAATGCAAATGGTTGCTCGATAGACGTCAACGCAAGTGAACAACGTGTGGTCAATGTATGACGAACGTGTCGGGGCTTACATTTAGTATACGACGCGTAAACCTCTCGTCGTACACTACTTTAATATCATTTTTTGAAATTAAACCTACAACATATGACAGTCAACCAATTGGAACCCATTGGCCTAGAATGGGGAACATATTAAAGTAACTATTAATGAGATTATAAAACATCTCATAGGCCTTTTAATTTACACAATCATGGTTCTAGAGTGGCCAAGAGGTCCAATTGATTGAGTGTACATACGTAATAGTTCATTGTGAGTTAAGGGCGGTAAATAAGAAATTGTGAAAGGAAAGCCAAAGCCGAAGGCGCGGGCTTTACTTCACACGATTTCATAATTTTTGTACCGCCCGTGGCACACACAATGTTTTTCATCACACCTGTGAGGCGAAAAAAGTAAATAAAACAATCTTTTTTCACAGAACTACTCTAAAATGGTCTAAATCATTTCTCAAAAATTTAAATTTATCATTTCTAAAACAGAAATCCTGGCGTGGCACGCGCCGAGCTAGTGCGACGTAATGCTGTATGAAAATCCTTGATTGCCCTAGGCGTAATGAGGTGTCTACGGCGCGCATCGCCGCAGCGCTTTGGCGCACTTACAGAACAGGTGTGATAAATTTTTTTTAACAGACTACATCATCCTTGACTCACCTACCAACACGAATCAAAAACAAACATGATAAAAAACGCTCGTTTGTAAAACGCAGCGTTTATTCACAACAAACCACCCGTATATTCCACCAAAGCTTTTGAACACTCAGGATTCCCCATCAATTTGGGCAAAGGCGGATTTAAATTTCAAATTTGTCCTTATTCAAATCTGCGGGATAAATGGCGGAGTTCGATGTTGATGTCGCTTAAAGGACATTAGGGAAGACACTCGAGTTGGTATCAAGGTATAAAATGGGGCAAACGTAAATGGAGCAGAAGGGATGTTAAAAGTTGAAACTGGATATTTAGTATCAATTTACTAAATATCTAGTTGTATCCTCGGCGCCACAGAGGGGGGGCGCAATTTTGATTGAATTGTACGAATGTTTTTAATTTGTAAATTAAATTGTTCATAATATATACATATATTGTGTATTGAAAAGACACGTTATTCTTTGGATTTTATTATGGACAAAATTACCGACTTTACGAGAAGACCTAAAAAAATTGGAACACATTTAAAATTATTTACTTGATCGTAATCGATTGGTGAATACATGATAAGAGTTATAGTTTATTCATAAACGTTTGCTAACTTAAAAAGCAACTAATAATTGTTTGTCCCTTTCGGTCTTAACAATGTGTCCATAGGAGCAAAAGGGACAAACAATTATTAGCGGCTTATTGATTTAAACTTTCACGATTATCACTCATATTTTAAAGACAAACGGGTCTTAATCGCGTAACTTACGTTTAATTTTATCCTGAGGTTTCGGGCATGGCGTTACACCCGTGGTCGCAGGCAGACTGATTAAGACCAGTTTGTCTTCAAAATATTAGCGGCTTCTTAAGTTAGCAAACGTTTATGAATAAGGGTAAAACTTTCACGGTTATCACTCGTACTTTAACAACAAACTGAATCACGTAATTTACGTTTAATTTTATCCTGACGTTTCGGGCATGACGTTACATCCGTGGTCGCAGGCAGACGACAACACCGGAAATGATGTAGTTGAAAAGTGGGTGAAGCTATTGAAATTAAGAAACTTCGGAATAACAATTATTCCAGATAAGCCTGAAACCAAAAAATGTAACCCCCGGATTTTTTACGATAAAGTGATTGTCACTGCGACCATATATAACATGGACATCTAACGCCAGCTCAAAAATGCCCCCAAAATCAATTGTTCAATTGTGCTAAGATGGGCAGAACATAGCGCTTTTCTTAACACCGCGCATATTTTGGCGCAACACCTTTGACAAATGCTTATAGAATATAGCCAATCAAAAGTTTGATGCACCAATCACAACTATTTTTAAATGGCGGTTTAAGTTATTATAGGATGACATCGAAATTCTTTGCCATGATGCATTAAAGAGGGGGTGACATGTGTTATCTAAAATTCAGGACCGTTTTTGAAAGGCAATTTACTATGGCGTGCGGCTTCCATGTTTTATTTGTTCGTAGGATTGTCAATAAAACACTTACAATTATCAAAAAAAAAAGAAAAAAATGGTGTTATAACACCTGGTCGGCAAAAGTGGGTTAAAATGAGGAGCAAGGAATCTCGTCCGCGTGGCTTCTTGTGATTTACAAATGTGAGCGTGGTGAAACATCCATTTTGAAGCTACTTATTGGATATTGTGAGTGTTGTGTGTAGGCCTTGTGACAACCCTAGAAGTTATTATTAAGACCAAGTGCGGGTAGTTTGCAAAACCCGCGCAGTTAGAAGGTGTTGATACATTTTGTCGCCAGTCTGCCTGCGACCACGGGTGTAACATCGTGCCTGAAACGTGAGGATAATATTCAAAGTAAGTTTATGCTGAATATTTCGGTTATACAGCTTGATAAAACGACCGGAATATTGGTATCACCGATTCAAATACAGCTGATACAACAGATTCAAGGGGGCCTACACGATCTACCAATTCAGTTTAGGACTTAAGGACTTGTGCATAAATCACGCGAGGTCCTATGTGGGAGGGTCCATGGAAAAAACATAAAAGATCACTATAAGGGGGGGGGGGGTATAAGGAGACATCACGCGTATTCTTCTGCAATGAACAAACTAAGAAAATTATGGAGTGAGATGGAAAATCTACCGAGTTTGAATACGTTGCGATTAGAGAATTCAGTACGTAATTTAATTGCCTAAATACACAATGGGGTATAAAACGGCCCCCTACCACGCGGCAGACCAAAGAAGCGATGGCTAGATGTCGTAACGGCAGCAATGACTGTGAACGGGCTTACAGTAGAAGATGCCCAGGATCGCGCAAAGTGGAGAAAATGTAGCAGGAAAGCGGACCCTGGCAAAGGCCGGTATAACGTAGAAGAAGAAGAAGACAGTAGACTATAAGACATCTGTACGATTTTTTACACGTGACACTGCTTAGGGTAGGGAGTCAAAAAGTAGCCGATAAAACCTCGCATGATTTATTCACCAGCCCTAATCTGAATCACGACATATCAATTCCATAGGATAACAGTGTAAGCGGACTTACAGTAGAAGATGCCTAGAATCTCGCAAAGTAGAGGAAATGTAGCAGGAAAGCGGACCCTGGCAAAATGCCGGGGTAACGATGGATAAAAGAAGAAGACGACTATAAGACTTCTGTATGATTTTTACACGTGAGACTGCTTAGGTTTGGAGTCAAAAAGTAGCCGATAAAACCTCGCATGATTTATTCATCAGCCCTAATTTGTATCGCAACATATCAATTCCATAAAATGACTGTCAAAAATTCACAAGCCAAGCCTAAAGACCATGATAGCACCCCAGAACTTTTTCTCATGCACCACTATTTGGTAACAGATACTGTTTAATAAGCAACTCGCAAACATAATTTACATTTTCAAGCTCGAAAGTTCCAAATTAATTTCGTAAATACCTGAGCTTCAATAAAATTCTAGATCATTCATTATGAAAGTCGATAACAAAATAGAGCTTTGGGTGATAAATCTTTTAAGTTCCAATTAAAATTACAATGGGCTTTGATAATAATAAATTACTGATATTTTATTAAGCGTTAACTAATATTAATTGCTTTTCAATAGGTTCAAATAGTTTCATGAAGTTTATTTATAAGGTTTTTCTGAAGAATATCATTATATTTGATATTCACAAGTGCTTTACGGTGAAAGAAAACATCGTGAGGAAACCTACACCTGCGAAGAAATTCAAAGGTGTATGTGAAGTCACCAACAAGTACTGAGCCAGCGTTGGGACCACACAAAATAGGCACGTTTGATGTCGAGTTGCCGAAAAAAATGGCCAGAATAAAACAACAACAACAACAAAATTATATTCTTCAGAAAACCCTTATCGATTGCAAAAATTGTACATAGTTAAAGGCATTTATTGCAAACAAAATTTAACGTCATTATTTTTGATAATGAATTTAAATATTTTGTGGCAACTTTGGACAGTGAAAAAGGCGACAAATTAAATGTTTTTATGAGCTGGGTTATTGTCAAATTTAGGTTATCGTCTTTTCGGTAGACATACATAAAGTTAAGGAGTTCGTGTACTAATTTTACGATAAAACAATTATTGGTACAACTAGTATCCACGATTTACAACCCTATGTAACAAAATCGTAGCATAGATTTATAAAAGCTGTTAACTATTGACCACCGAGTGGAAAACTTGTGTTTTTCCGACTGACAATGACCCAGCTATCAACAATGCGTTCCTACATTTTTTATTGTATTCCGCCCACATACAAATTGCCCGAATATGATAAAGGTTACGATAAAGGTATAATGATAAAGGTTCTTGAACAAATTCTGTTCAACAATCTTTATCAGTAGAAATCATCTTAGATAATACAATACCTATATAATTATTCAATCAATCACATCAATATAACTATGTAATATTAATTCGTTATGTAACAGTGAATGTGTGATAGCTCAGCGTTTTTTAGAAAATAATTAAGGGTATTTTTGTGTTATCAGTAAATTATCGTTTTCTGGTATATTTGATTGTTATTCCACAATGTCAGCGCTTCTAACTGCAGATTGGTTCCAGTTGGATTCCTATAATTAGTATGATTGACTATTGTAACACACTAAATTGACGCGATATCGGGATGTTTAACGAATCAGGGTCATACAATTGTTTTATAACTGACGTGAGATTCAAACATATTAAAATATTAACCATCCGGGCTACTCACGTATTTATGATGATTGCTCGACATGTTTCGACCTATTAGAGAGTCCTCGTCCGGAGCACCCTCGGTCAAAGCCCGACACATACGCGTAATATTTTCATACAATTGTTGTCAAAACTTAACCTAAAAGCTATGAAATTCGCGATTATTCATACTCGTATGATTTTTAACGGTCTTCTTTGTATCTTACAAAGATGATGTAACATTTTATCAATATCCAGTGTGACTGTGAATAAACGCAAAAAATGAAGATGATGAAAACGAGAGTCTAAAAATAGACAAAAAAAATTTGTTAAGCAAATATTTGTTCTGTAACGCAACAACGCGATGGAGCGTAAAAAGTTCCGCAAAATAGATAAAAACTACATGAATTTTGTACTCAATTCTAAAAGGATATACAAGAACTTAAAACTACCTTCGCATCGGCTTTTTTAGATTTGAAAATAACTTGAATGTTACAATTAAATTGCGACTTTAAAGACCATGTTGTTTTGGAAATAAGGTGCATAATTGATTATATGGAATGTACAAGTCAGTTTATTATTTAGAATCGAGATTGATAATTATGATTTGCAAGAAATTAGAAGCAGGATTAGTAGCGTTATAAATTGTAGGGTAAATTGGTAACACCGAGTTTAAGGCAGATAGCATAAAGTGAATATATTTTTATAGTTTGATATTAGTAGGTAGAAATATGCTTCATTTTGGTTTTAATAAAAGCTTTTTTCCTAACTATTGCGGAAAAGTAAACTTCGCTTGCGTAAATTTATCTTTTAAACGCACTTGTTAAAAAAAATTTCGTTCGATACACGTGTAAAAACTTCTTTTTATCTCGGGTGATTGCCGCCCACGTTTCACTCGGGCCCCAACTTTCACCCCCGCCGAAGTTTTTTTTTTGCACGTGTATCGAAATGTACAATTTTTTGTACAAATGACGCTATTTACGTGCTAGTGCGAGAAGTGTTTCATTTCTTGTCAGGTCAAAACTTCGGAGCGCCATCATAGTGCTCAAGACAAGTTGCTAACGCTTAATCGTCAATCGTAAACGAAAAGCAGCTAACTGTCTTTGTCGCACTAATATGAACGAGTGATAGAGAGGGAAAACTACGATACTCTACTAAGCGTTAGCGACTGTACTGAAACGCCGTCATACGAAACCTACACGTGCGGAATGAAAGTTCTTATTTCGTGTCCTCGTGTCGATTTGACACATTCCCTTCGTGTTTTTATTTTTACTCGTTTCGAACTTTTTTTTCGCTCTAGTATCGTAATGTAGGTATTATTTATATTGAGTGAGTGTCAATCAAAAGATACCTATACTAGGTAAAGAGGTATTTTACGTTTAACATCAATACTTCATCAGCCTATATTAGTCCACTCACTACTGCTGGACAACGGCGAGAGTACCTTAACATTGATGTATTTGTGTATACATTTATTGGTTTTTTTTTTTTTCTCGTTGTAAGTGACAAACTCAAATGGCCAAAGCGGAAGACCAGCGCTGGCTCTGCTGGCAAAATGCTGAGTTTTGGCCATTTCGAGACAAAATTTCGTGTTTACTGTTTTGTTTTGTTTGTACTGTGTCTCGAATAAACGTTTTTTCTTTCTTCTTTCTTTCTTTCTTTCTTAAGAGGTAAATGGCCATAATCGCCACGCTGGGCAAGCGGGTTGGCGATCGCAGTAATGTGTCCACTAAGATGATGCTGCTGCTCATCATCAATCTTCGATAAATAAATAGTCAGGGACGCTTCAGTCCCTTAGCCGACTCTTACGATACCCACGGGAAGAGTTGAGGTGGTGACAAATGTAATCTTACTGCCGTCACCACACAGCACAATACGTATACCATACGTACTTATAAAATTAATAGGTACTAAGTGAATTTTTGTTTTAATAATAATAATCGCCAAATTAAAATGTAAAAAACCGACTTCAACCATTTTCTCCAAGATACCCGATTTGTTTCCATCATTGGTTTCCTCAAATCCTACTTTCTGAATGCAAATTCTTGGAAATGAATGAAAATTACCTAAAGCGCCATACATGTAGGTACGTATCTATAACATTTGAAGAGATCCCTCGATTTCTCCAAGATCCCATCATCAGACCTCAACTTGGTGCCAACGGGACTATCTCGGTTATACACGATCACAAAAAAGATAATTAAAATCGGTTCACGATTCTCGGAGATATCGGGTAACATACATACAGCAAAAAAAATCAATCGAATTGAGAACCTTCTTCTTTTTAAAGTCGGTTGAAAAAATACAATTTGACTATCGTAGTCGGTATCGTTAGTAAATAAGTAACCCTCTTTTTGACAAATATCTCTTAGCAATAAGTACTATTAAGTACTGTCCCTTTCGGTCTTAAAGACATACAGGGTGTTTTTTTTTCGACCGTTCAAATTCTACGTAGTGAATGTGTAGGTCATACTGACCAACTTTTACTATGGGGACAAAGTCGAAATCGCGAAAAAAAAATCAGCTGTTTCATACATTTCGGCCGGCGTAATGCCGCCAATTTGTATGAAACAGCTGATTTTTTTTTCGCGATTTCGACTTTGTCCCCATAGTAAAAGTTGGTCAGTATGACCTACACATTCACTACGTAGAATTTGAACGGTCGAAAAAAAAACACCCTGTATTGATAAGACCGAAAGGGACCAACAATATTTATTGGCTTCAGTTAAGAGAAGTTTATGAATAAGGGGGTTAGTGTGTTGACTTTGTCAGCCTCCGTAGCCTAGTTGCTACCCTACCTACGAAGCTGGAGGTTCCGGGTTCGAATCCCGGCGAGGGCATTATTTCTGTATTTATTTATCACAAATATTTGTTCCTTGGTCATGTCTGTCTATGTATTTAAGTATCTATATGTATCTATCTATTATATATATCGTCACCTGGGACCCACATCACAAGCCTTAATTGAGCTTACCGTGGGACTAGGTCGATTTGTGTAAGATGTCCCAAGATATTTATTTATTTATTGTTATTTTATCATACCACGTCGGTGGCACACATGTATACGGCCAGCCTCATGGAAAGCGGTCACCGTAGCTTATAGACGCCTGCAACTCCAGGAGGTTTTCTCTCTCAACTCAGCTTATTTATTTGACTCTGGTGTTGAGAATGATCATTAGTGCTCATTAGTATTCTTGAGTAATATCGCAATTACTTCGAAAGGCACTTACCCTATTAAACCATTTCCCAGGTCTAGACACTACATAAAACCAGTATTATACAGGGTGATTCAGATGACGGGAGTAGTACTGATAATAAACATACAGTTTTATTTCAGTAGGCTTATGTTGGTACTGCGTATAAATAAATAAATATCTTGGGACATCTTACGCAAATCGACTTAATCCCACGGTAAGCTCAATTAAGGCTTGTGATGTGGGTACCAGGCGAACGATAGATATAATAGATAGATACATTTATAGATACTTAAATACATAGACAGCCATGACCAAGGAACACATATTTGTGATAAATAAATACACAAATAATGCCCTCGCTAGGATTCGAACCCGGGACCTTCAGCTTCGTAGGCAGGGTTACTACCAACTAGGCTACGGGTGCTGACAAAATATAACTGACAAATATAATCGTTTGTCGCCATTGCCGTCACGTTCTAACAAGTATGTAAGTACGAAAGTGACGCGTAGATGACAGGAGTATCGTAGAGGCATAAGTTCAAAATCATCATTTATATTCACGCAAAATATCATAGCAATAAAGTTTAAGCAGGGTTTTGAAAATTGGGTCTTTACAATATCTCAATTATTGTCAACGATCGTAACTTTTTTGCAATGAGTAATCTACGAAAATATTCCTATCTGAATCTTGCTCATGTCTCTTGAATCACCCTGTATAATATCGTGAATATAAGCTAGATTGCTTAGATCGATCAAGGTCGATATATTTAATTGCGGCTGCCAATCAGAAGAGTAAATGATAAGAAATTGCGGTTGTAAAGTAATCAGCGAGCGGATGCAAATTTATGTTATTTTACATTAACATTATAATTACAGGTTTACCACTCAGCCACATAATAGGTGTAGGTAACCCAAGTCATGAATTAACGATACAGAAGGCCGAATAATCGTTAAAATTGTAGTAAACCTAATTAGATCTTCAGAATACTACACATTATATGTGTAGGTACAGGTATATTAGATCCCTTTACGGTAAGACGATTACCGACTGTCTATAAACTGCCGATACTAATTATAGTTGAACTATGGGTTATTAGCAAACGTAGAAATCGCGGTAGCAAAAACGTAAGTTAACTAGAGACTTCCTTCTTGAATTCATCGATAAGTTAAGGGTCCACGGAAAAAAATATGTCCAATGCTTAAAAAAAATCTTATTCTGTAAAAGTGAGGTGGGTTTTCCTTCTGTAATTTGAATTGACTAGACATGTTCTTTCCGTGGACCCTTCAAGTGAATACTTATTTCGAAATTACTTATTATTAATTACTAATTTCATATTAGCTGATAAGTTCAAGTGATAAATACTGTAACTTAGAAGCAAATAAATAATAAATAAATATTCCGATATGAATTATAAATATTAGATGTCATATATACCAAAGAAAAACGACCAAGATCACCTAATGTCCGAGGTAGGGATCGAACCCACGTACTCAGCTTTCGCGGCTGATGCCTGTACCCCTCGGCCACTCGGTCTTAGCCACCACCGGCCAAATTTCTCGGGTATATATATGCAATCCCTTACAAGGCTAGGCGCCTTTGACCATTCTCTAAGGGCAAGCAATACATGCCTCTTATTAGAATACTTTACAGTTTTCTAGAATAGCTAGAGAGAGCTGGTGCTACCATCTATTGAACGTATTGCGAAAACACAAATCAAATTATTTGTTAACTAAATATTTTGATTTGTACTTTTTATTATTTCTCGGGTATATGCAATCCCTTATATTATAACTACCAGTACTACAACAGTATAGTGTGACTACTGGGGAAAAATAAAAAGTACAAATCAAATTATTTAGTTAATAAATAATCTGATTTGTGTTTTCGCAATATATTCCGATATGCTTGAGATTTTGATTTCATTTGAGTATGTGGTTACTATTACTGAAACATTTTCTAATTAAATAATTCTAACCTCTGAGAAAGAAAACAAAAGGTATTATGCCAAAGCTACCCAATTCGTTCAATCGTCCTCAGTGAATAGGCGATCTACCCAACTTCGTCAAATCACTACTCACCGCAACTCTGCCCAAAGTGCGGATACTAGCAGAGTACTAGACCGCCTAATTCAGTCCACATTTCCGACTAAGTCACACAGACCTATTTGCCTGAATGTGACTTCCTATCCAGTTTTTGTACTTAATTTTAGCATAGTAAAAAAATTACGCTGTCAACGTCAGACGTGATTTTAACAATTTTTTCTGTTATTTTTAAAAAATTGTACATTACGACACAAATGCGAAAAACGTGAAATTCGAAACGAGTGGCGATGTTTTAAAGCAAAGGGAGTGTTTTAAATCGACACGAGTGACGAATTTCCCTTTTTCCACGTGCCTCGTACGACGTTTTTTAGTACAGACGGCCCTCCGAAGTTTTGAACCTGACGTAAAATGAGCCACTCCTCTCACTAGTGCGTCAAAAAGGCACCATCAGTACTGAAAAATTTGTTTATTAGCTGTTTTAATTCATCTTTGTACAATTTTAGTGGTATGGTATAAGTATAAGTGATACCGCTGATGACAACCCATTTACCTACAATTATGCCCGCCTTGCACTGCGAGCGGAACGGACTCACTAAAGGCTCTGTTTTACTTACACCGCTGGTGTGACTTACAGCCGTCAACTGCATACTAGCACTTGGCCAGCGATGTACCGGAAACGGAGCCATTAATGAGTTCGTTCCGCTCGCAGTGGAAGGCTGACATTAGTTTTTTCAGTTTTTCAAAGTCATCACAGTTAATTAATTACTATACATATATACGGATGCTCCAAATCCTATCAATCGTCCTTAGCGATATACTCAACTTCGTCATGGATTGGATGTCCGAAAAAGTGAAAAAGCTCGTAAACGCAAAAGAGTCAGATTTCGAAAGTAACGATTGCGCTTGTGCTTGTTTGCCACCGTAACATTTGACCAGTCTCTTTCAGTGCGGCTAAGCCGGTGAGTCCGTAACGTAATCAGAGTAACACGGTCGTTGTATAAACTTCACATGGGGCCACGAAATCCGCCGTTTGTGAAACTGTCAATACTGAAATTACTATATGAGGAGTTAAACTTTCTGTCAGCCATTGACTATATTATAAGATATAAGCTAACATTCCAAGACATTTATTTATTTATTATACTTGGTTCATTTATTTATTATACCTCCTAACGCGTCTATACGCATAGTTAATAAGAGAGGCCTACGTCCGGCATTGGACTATCATAGGCTGATGATGATGATGATGATGACTTGGTTCAAATGTTAGAGTCCTTAACCTCGTGCCTACATTACGTCAAAATTTGCCAAATCAAAATGGAAATTTGTCTAATTGACATAGAGTTAAAAAAAATATTGTCCCTTATGTCCTTTGGGTAGGACAGATGTAGGCAGGAGGTTAAGCTAACATGGTAATTTATATGATTTGAAACGGGGTATTTACGATGTAAATTTGATTTATTGAGCACCCGATATTTCGGCACTTGCAAATGCCATCTCCCTGAAGTATCCATTCACGATCACGGCCAATACGCGACAGCGAAAAGTTGTATCATAGGTCGGTTAAAGGGTCTCTGATCATTCATTTATTAAGGATTGATGATGGGCAGCGGCGTCATCATAAAGGACACATACTGCAATCGCCAACCCGCTTGCCCAGCGTAGCGATAACGGGCATTACTTATGATAGGTTTATGATGGTTCCGCGTCTAGGTCAAAATTATTTTCGTTGTCTTGCTTCATACCACTCTGTCACGCTTTTAGTTGCTGTTTCGACTGAGTATGCAAAAAAATCCAGTGCACTTCTATTTCTTTTTCACGATAGATTTTAATCTATACATCAGAAATTGAAAACCAAACATTACAAAACCGAACTCATGTAAAAATCACCACTTCGTTACGACTATTATTATTTTATGGACACAAAATAAGACAACGAAAAGGATTTTGACCCGTCTAATCGTTTGTTGGTTGGCCAGGTGGCTTATGATGGTCCCGTTTTATCTATTAATCGTGCTACGCGTAAAGGTGCGTTCAAACCAAAAGAGCATTCGCTGTTCTATCCCCCGTTCTATGAAATCAACCAATCACATTTTGAGTAACGATCGAATTTCGTAGAGTGGGGGGTTAGAATAGCGAATGCTCTTTTGGTTTGAACGCACGACTTTCCCACTTGCATACTTGTTTGAACGTGACAGCAACGACGACAAACGATTAAACACTGGACCATCATTAAGCCTACTGATGCGTTCACGCATAGTTAGTGGGAGAGGCCTACGTCCAGCAGTGGACTGTGATAAGCTGATATTGTGTGATTGTGTTCCCATTTCGTCAAATTAATTTAAAACCCACTAAATTGGTGTTCGGAGGCACTATCCTTCTTTGGAGAGGTGGTACGCTGCTTGCGGGAGAGGCGTTTGGACCACCGCTCTGGGTCATTCCTGGTGGCTGGCTATCGCTTTTCAGCGTGGCAATGCTGCCAGTGTGATGGGCACCTTTGCACCCGGAACTACACGGGGTGGGCTCTTTGATTAAAAAGTATGCGTCGAATATTTGTTAGTTTGTAAGTTAAATTATGTATGTAACTATTAGTGCTTATGTAGTTTTAAAATGGGAAGTAAATAAATGATTTTTAATTAAAAACTAATCCGCTATTACGCCAGGAGAGCTGGCCCGACACGGCCCTCGCAACTTTAATGTGTGTAATTTGCGAGCGAGCGAGACACTGTAACAAAGCGCTCTCCGCTCATGCGTTATGTGATTTCCTAGCTCTAACTAGGCATCATTACTAATTTACTAATAGTCCTAGGTAGTGGTTAAGTTACTAATATCAACCCATACCCATAAAGTGAGCTTTTTGAAATTTAAAGTTTTATTTCATGCTAGTTACACGACAGTTTTGTATTTAAAATTAAATGAATAAATATCTAGGGACATCTTACACAAATCGACCTAGTCCCACCCACGGTAAGCTCAATTAAGGCTTGTGATGTGAGTACCAGGCGACGATATAGATAGTTACAATCAAGTTGACTGAGACAACCAATTGAAACCTGCCACCCCGGAACTATGTCGAAGTAACGCCATAAATCAAATTGTAAGAAATCTCTTAATACTACTTGTCATTATGACAAGCTTCTAGAGTGGCCTAGAGCTCCAAGTGATATAATAATTCGTACTCTCGTCTCTTCTCGATCTATTTCTACTCGATCTCATCGAGATCACTTTCGATCTCGATTTCGATATCGTGCAGGGAATTCTCAATGTTTGAAATGGTCACAGTCACGACTTTCAGACTGACGAGGTCCTGAAATGACAGAAACTATTAATCCCTGGTTTTCTATCCAGACTATTTTTAAACTTGGGATTTTTCACTAAAAACCAGGTTTCGCAAAGAACCTTGATGAATAAGGTGCTACCTATTTAAAAAAAACTGTATGATATGAAATGTATTAAAAAACTAGCCAAGTGAGAGTCGTACTCGCGAACGAATGGTTCCACCATATGAGTTTATCATAAAAATTCATGTTTGTTGTATGAGAGCCCGCTTAAATATCTTTCTTATTCTACTTTTTAGTGTTCGTTGTTATAGCGGTAACAAAAATACAGCATCTGTGGACATGTCAATTGTCACAAAACAACAATATCATGGTTCACGAGATACAGCCTGGGGCCTATTTCTCAAAAGCTTTTGACTTGTAATACAATGCGAAAGTCCTTCTAATTAATGGTGTTAAAAGACACTACCACTTGTAATACATGTTACAAGCTTTTGAGAAACGGGCCCCTGGTGACGGACGGACAGACAGAAAGTAGAGCCTTAGTAATAGGATCCCCTATTTCCATATAACCCTAAAAACTACTACTGAATAGCCAAATATGCTATTTAACTAGTTAAAACTAGTGAACGTATTGCGAAAACACAAATCAAATAATTTATTAACTAAATATTTTGATTTGTACTTTTTATTTTTCCCCAGAAGTCACACTACTTAATACTATATAAATTATAAATATTAGATGTCATATACCAAAGAAACACGACCAAGATCACCAACGTCCGAGGTGGGGATCGAACCCACGTGCTCAGATGATGATGATGATGCCGTGTAGGCTACGAACAAATAAAACATGGAAGCCGCACGCCATAGTAAATTGCCTTTCAAAAACGGTCCTGAATTTTAGTTGACAAATGTCATCTCCTCTTTAATGCATCACGGCTATGAATTTCAATGTTAACCTATAAAAACTTAAACCGCCATTTAAAAATAGTTGTGATTGGTCCATCAAACTTTTGATTGGATATATTCAATAAACAATTGTCAAAGGTGATGCGCCAAAATATGCGGTGTTAAGAAAAGCGCCATGTCCTGCCCATCTTGGCACAATTGAACAATTGATTTTGGGGGCGTTTTTGAGCTGGCGTTAGACGTCCATGTTATATATGGTCGCAGCATCACTCATAGAACAACAAAATCACAGTTCACGAGATACACAGCCGGTGACAGACGGAGAGACAGACAGTGGAGTCTTAGTAATAGGGTCCCGTATTTCCATATAACCCTAAAAACTACTATTGAATAGCCAAATATGCAATTTAACTAAATAAGGCCAGTTTTAACGAGTCCGGTTACATTTACTGTTTTACAGATAGGTAGTTACGACGACGAGCGAAGCCAGGAGAAGTGTGCTAGGTTCGCCGCAATTTTATTTAAGCCTCACTATTCAGGTAATTTTGCGTAAAACTCTAGCTTAATTCAAACTTTTCCAACAAGTTTCATAGCTGACCTTACTTTGCTCTACTTTTCAACTAAAATCCTGCTAATAATTATAAAATGAATTTTATACGGCATCTGCCTTTGTAGCGCCCACAGGAATGTATGACTACATAAAGAATATCGGACACTGGATTTTAGTTTTTTGCAAGAAGTATAAGTAATAATAACGATTTATTTACAGACAAAGGGTTTTGTTCACAGATGTTCGTAATAGTACATTTTGCGTTAAGGAAGGTAAGTACGGAATTACCAATGAGAGTGTTAGAAGCCCGAAGCCGTAGGCGGAGGGCTTTTAATGACTCGAGTTAGTATTCCGCTTACAGACCGTGATGCATACAATGTTTTTCATCACACTTGCCGGTAAAAAAATAAGTTTTAAGACAAAATATTATTAAATGACTTACTGACATTTCTATTACTCCCTAGGGAATTTCACGTCACCACGTGGCTCAATTATGTTTCTCATTTAATTACCACATACTTACATTCTTAATTATTTGTTTAAGTACACAAAATGTTAATACATTTATGCTTCAGTGTATTTGCCGTGTACGGTTACCTTTAATATTAAAAATCCCAAACCTTTACTTGGTCTAAAAAATAAAAAGGTTAGGTTAGGTCATATTTTAATTATGAATTTGTTCTATGTTAGAAGCAAATTAAACTAGTATAGGGTAAATTGTTAGTAATTGGCCACGCTCCAGTAATTGGCCACCTTATATAAAAATTTACTCTATGTATTTCTAATTAGAATTCATTTTGGAAGAGGATGAGTGTTTGACATTAACATGACACATCGTTTTAAAATGAATTGTAACTATAAGCTCATAGAGTTCATTTTTATATAAGGCGTCCAGTTACTGGAGAGTGGCCAGTTACTAGCAATTTACCCTACTACATTTATTTCTTTTTTCCTTCTGGCTTTCTACTGTCAAAGGTTGTTGCACAGAGAATACCACATATTTAGTATTACTAACTTTCGTAACACAAATGACGCAATCGATTTTTGTTTTGATTAAAATCTTTACTATGTACAATTGTTTTAAAATCGTCCCTAATAGATCAGAAAAAGTTATAGTACCGTACGTAGCAAAGTACAGCAAAGTGTTTACCGGGTGTTTCAAAAATTACGGTGATAATTGTATTGAATACATTTACTATCGTTTTCCGATTAAAAAATAGGAGGACAACCCTGTTTCGTAAAATAGTACATAACGACACAAGTGCGAAAAACATGAAATTCGAAAGAGTGGTGATGTTATAAAACACGACCGAAGAGAGTGTTTTAAATTGACACGAGTTACCGATTTCCTTTTTGCACGTGTCTCGTACGACGTTTTTTAGTACAGATGGCCCTCCGAAGTTTTGGCCCTGACGTAAAATGACCCTCTTCTCGCACTAGCGCCTAAAAAAGGCACCATATGAATAAAAAAAAAAATTTTGGCTGAGTCCCTCAACCCTCTAAAGAAAATGTTTTTTTTTTTCATATTCACAATAGCAACTTGCATGAGAATTTTGAGAATCCTCTGTAACTTGTACAGAACCTAGTTTAATCCTGCTACACAATATTATAAAAATAATCTTGTACATAAATGTTAAAGTGTTGCTTTTTTTACTGTTACACACTGTATCACAATCATAATTGAACATAAATATCATAGTTGCATAACCAAACTCATGTCATAGATGATACCCAGATATTACAATGCAAATTACGGCAGAACATATCAGACAGAAGGTAATAAGGCTTTGACTGATGATTGATGTGAATGATGTGGTACAGCGAGAATGTGTGTGCTTTGTTGTGAATACACTGCGAGACAATGTTATGGAACTAATTTTAAGGTTATGTTTTGTTTTACGCATAGGATTCAAGCTACTATTAAGCTACTCGTAACATATTTCACTGAAAAAAATGCTAAGTTGGATTGATCAGATCTTGCGTAATTCTAACTGGAAATTAAGGTTGAATTCGGTCCTATATCACATTTTATTTTTATTTTACCAAACTTTTTATATTGGCATTCTACTAAATTATTTTGGTTGATTACACCAGTTGTTTGGTATAATGTACAATGTTCTGTGTTGATTTAGACCAGAACTCTGGTATCGACTTCAACCTTTTTAGTTTTGTAAATTTGATTGCAAGGATTTGTTACATATATCAAAGTTTCCTCGTAATATAGCCAACCTAAGTCACTTTGGTAAATATTTTTTTCAGTGTTTAAAGATCTTTTCGGTGTAATATTTTCATTACGACAACAAAGATTTGATTTGGATGATCAAACTCAAATCTCTATACAAAATAAAAAAGTCGTCAGATATTTACGTTTGAATATAGCAACTAAGTACTTTTTTTGTACGATTGTGTAGATATACAGGCTGGAAATTCTTTTTGGGTTAGTGAGGGCACAGCTACCAGAGTAGCTACGCGAAAATGGTCATAAGACCTTCCCTCGATTTTGAATCGAAGAATATTGGCGTTTCCAGATTTTGGAAAAATCATACAAGTTGCGAGAAAATGGTAATTTTTGACAAACTTTTTTTTGATGCCAATCGATCCTGTTTCTGTTCAAGATCAAAAGCTTGTACGGGACCAAAAAAAATGTTCAGCTAGAAAAGATGCAATTCAAGAATTAAAATCCCCATATAAATTGTATGAAATTTAAAAATGTAATTTTTTTGCGTTTATTTTTTTATGCCAATCGATTTCATTCCTATGCAGTATCAAAAGTTTCCTAGTGGTCAACTTACGGCAATGTACAAAAAAGCGAAAAAATCAAGCGTTTTCATAGATTTACTACGGGAAAAAAATTAAAAGGGTCCGATCCCCACCTCGGACGTTAGTGTGATCTTGGTTGTTTTTCTTTGGTATATGACATCTAATATTTTTAATTTGGCAAAATATAAGTTTATTGTTTCATTATGTGCTTACTTGAAGCCAGTTCGCTCACGTGTAGGAAAATGAGTAAAAAAATTCCGAATCATAAATGAAATACCAAAAATATAAGTTTCTTAGGACTGATTTTTCAATCCCCGGTTAACAGTACCTGTCAAATAAATGTGAGTCCTGTCCTTTTTTGACTGATGATTTTAGAAAAGGATGGTGATAATTTTAACTAACGGATAGGTTTATTTGGCGATTGAAAAATCAGCGCTTAATAAAATAAAATAGGGCAGGTATGCCCTATTAAAGTTTATGTCCGCAAGTGTACGCGGCAGTCAATTTGTGGAGATTAGTGCCGTCTGCTGTCAATGCCGCCCCTGTATTGCGGAACTATGGATGTACACTTGCGATCACAGTTCCGCAATACAAGTATCCTTACCACGCGTTTTCACAGCGACGTTGCGACTGCAAAAGTAGCTTAGTTTGGCTAAGAGTCAGTCTAAGCTTAAATAAAACCGCGGGTTACCATGACGTACTAATGATATTCAGTTTAGGTCGAGAGAAAGGGACAAGGCTATACGAGTCGTATATCACTGTCCCTTTCCCTGAACCTAAACTGAATCTCATTAGTACGTCATGGTAACCCTCCAGGGTGCTTAGACAAGTTGCCAATCGCTAACGATTAATCGTCAATTGTAAACGAAAGGCAGCTAACTGTCTTTGTCGCACTAATATGAAAGAGTGACAGAGAGGGAAAACCATACACTACTAAGCGTTAGCGATTGGCAACTTGGCTAAGCATCCAGGATTGGATTGTAGAACTAGTTAACTCTTTGCGATGAGCCTCTGAGTGAAGTCTGAGAGCTTCCTGGTGTTATTTGTGGGCGCGGCACATTGCACGTAGAACCGATGGCCGTTGGGGCAGAAAGAGTCTTGAGTGGCGGCCAAGTACTGGAAAGCATAGCGTGGGTAGGCCCCTTACACGGTGGACCGATGACCTGGTGAAGGTCGCAGGAGTCCGCTGGATGCGGATGGCGCAGAACCGATCATTGTAGCACTCTTTGGGAGAGGCCTATGTTCCGCAGTGGACGTCTTTCGGCTGATATGATGATGATGATCAAAATATGTCAAAAAATCTAAATATGTTTATTAGCCAAAAATTACATTGCACTGATGAGTTTTACAGTAATCCCCACATTAGGCAAGGCCTGTATCGTGGGGGCCAGATCAGACAGAATTTCCAAAAATAATGCGAAGCGCAAGTGAACATACAGGTTATGAACATTTTAATATCTTATATAATGTTAGGCTAAAAATTAAATAAAGAGACTCATATCATGCAAACTATTGGTATAGTAACTAACAGAATGAACATTTAAATGATGAGTTTGTGTACGTGATGATGAAATCGCAATTTATTCAGCACCCAATATTTCGGCACTATTGCAAATTACATCCTCACGGAGTAACTCACTGAAAATAGTCCGTGAAGACGCCATTTGCATCACTGCCTGGGTGTTCAATAATAAATAAATATCTTGGGACATCTTACGGCAACGGCAAGCTCAATTAAGGCTTGTGATGTGAGTACCAAGGGCCGATATATTTATATAATCGATACGAGTAGATACATATCTCCCAACTCCTCCTGCGGGTGTCGTAAGAGTCGACTAAGGGATTAAAATGTCACTGCCCATTATTTGATAAAGGATTGATGATGGGCAGCAGCGTCATCGTAGTGGACACATTACTGCGATCGCCAATCCGCTTGCCCAGCGTGGCGATTATTGACTATACGCATAGTAGAGGCCTACGTCCAGCAGTGGACTATCATAGGCTGATGATGATGATGATGATGACATATGTATTTGTACAGATACTTAAATACATAGACAGCCATGACCAAGGAACAAAACATATTTGTGACAAATAAATACACAAATAATCCCCTCACCGGGATTCGAACCCGGGACCCCCAGCTTCTTAGGCAGGGTCACTACCAACTAGACTACGGAGGCTGACTAATAATCGTAGTAGGGGTTTATGATCTACTAAAATGTAGGATGGATTTATGTTATAGGTTCATACATACTAACATAGTGAAATATGCATAATGAAAGACATGACAGAAGGCATAACTTATCCGTAGTGTGTAGGTAGGTACATTATGTTGTGTACATATATTTACGAGTTGGGGTAACAAATGTATTCTTATTGCTGTCTCCACGTGGCTTAATTATGTTTCTCATGTAATATCTCACAATCTACCTACATTCTTAATACAACAAAATGCAATTTCGTTGGTGGTTGTAGACGGTAGTCCACTAGTGGTTAGTCCTTCATAGCCCTTTGGTTTCCCCTGGACAAGGCGGCATGCATAAACGCATTTCACCAACGTTAAAAATAAAAAATAACAAAAAAAATGCACCGGAAAGGTGTTTCAAAGTAAAAAAAATCTCATGATAATTTTTAGTATTGTTTGCACATTTGGTGGCAAGCCTTTGGGGTAAATTTATATGACATTTGATAAAAATCAATAAATATAATAGGACATTTTACACAAATCGACCTAGCCCCACGGTAAGCTCATAATTGCGCCTTAATAGGCTTGTGATGTAGGTAGGTATACCAAGCGATTATACATGTAATGGATATATACAGGGTGTTTGTTATGTCGTTAGCCAAATTTGGATATGTCATTCGCGATCACCAGTACACAACATTTTTGAAAAAAAAAAGTGACACTTTTTTTTAGTTTTTTTTCCCGTTTTTTATCCGGCAAAAACATAATTTGTGGTCACTAGGCAAGTTTGTTTCAATCCGTGCGATTCGATGGCAGACAAAAGGGTAGCAGGTTTGAGTAGTCAAGTCTTAGCCAATCAGGAGTTCATCACAAGCACCGATCAGCCGACGTCACTCACCCCACCATCGGCACTAAACAATGAATAAAATGTCCTAACTACATGCACACACGATTGTTATTTGATTAAAACTGCCCAAGCGCATACCTACCTGTACCTGCTCGTTGTCATCAACAATTCAATTTGCTTAGAGAGTGCATTAGAATCGATATCTGAGGTAAACCAGTACGCGTTTGTATGACGGAACATTTAAGTAACTCCGTTCTTGAGGTCAAATTATGCTGGTTCTGCTGATCGCAAGATGCCATGTGCCATTTTGTACAGCACTCTGTAAACAAAGAAGGAGTGCGCTTGCGTGAACACGCTCGAGTCAAACTACCCTCAGATCGGCGCGCAACTCAAAATACCCTCATTATTAGTACTGTATGCGATAGACTGATAATGCTGTCTCGTGGGTTTTACCTGCAAGTTAAGCTCCACCTCCATGCCCCACCACGCGTAGGAAACTTGTTACGTATTGAATTAGTTACCTTATGCGGGTTAATTAAAGTTGCAAACTCAAACACCCTTTCCAATCTGATTTGGCAGTTATGAGCGCATACTAGGTGGGGCAGAACGCAAAGTAAGCAAGTGATCATAGTGACCAAACATTCGTTAGATAATGGGATTTAAAAAAAAATCTATAACAAAAAGGATAATGAAAAATGGATTATTTTTGTTTTACCAAATATTTTATTACGCCTTTACCCAACACATATTGTAATATGGCTAATGATATAAAAAACACCCTGTAGATACTTATATACACATTATCAGTCACAGCCACGACCAAGGAACACATATTTGTGATAAATAAATACACAAATAATCGCCAGGATTCAAATCCGGAACTTCCAGCTTCGTAGGCAGGGTCACTACCAACTAGGCTACGGAGGCTGACAAACCATAAACCACAAGCCTTCTAAAATGCGTTCTAAAACATTTACCACCTCTATATTTACTGTGGAACATGCTTTATCTAATAGGTAGATGTGTGGTCACAGGTATGACATGTATACGGAGATGAAACCACCAAGCATGATTACATTTTAGGTGTATTCCTCTTGAATCTCGATATACCTCATTCATCATCATATCAGCCGTAAGACGTCCACTACTACAGTGTTATTCACTAAGGAAACCGCCTTGCTGTCAGCGCTGTGTCAGTGCTGCGGCAGCGTCGAGCCTAAAAATGGTATTCACTCATCATCATCATCATCATCATATCAGCCGAAAGACGTCCACTGGTGAACATAGGCCTCCCCCAAAGATTGCCACAATGACCGGTCCTGCGCCACCCGCATCCAGCGGACTCCTGCGACCTTCACCAGGTCATCGGTCCACCTTGTGGGGGGCCTACCCACGCTACGCCTTCCGGTACGTGGCCGCCACTCAAGAACCTTCCCGCCCCAACGGCCATCGGTTCTACGCGCAATGTGCCCCGCCCACTGCCACTTCAGTTTAGCGATTCGGAGAGCTATTTCGGTTACTTTGGTTCTGCTGCGGATGGTCTCATTTTTAATCCGATCACGCAGAGAGACTCCTAGCATAGCCCTCTCCATTGCCCTTTGGGTGACTTTGAGCCTTCTTATGAGGCCCATTGTAAGCGGCCACGTTTCAGTACCGTATGTCATCACTGGCAACACACACTGATTAAAGACTTTCGTCTTCAAACACTGCGGAATATTGGACGAAAATATGTGTCGTAGCTTCCCGAACGCTGCCCAACCGAGTCGGATTCGACGATTGACCTCTTTCTCGAAGTTGGACCTACCTAACTGAATAGTTTGCCCTAGGTATATATATTCGTCTACAACTTCGAGTGTAAAGTCTCCGATTATTACGGGAGTTGGTGCTACATGGGAATTCGACATGATTTTCGTCTTATCCATGTTCATCCTAAGACCAACTCGCTCGGAGGCTTTACTGAGGTCAACGAGCATAGTACTTAAGTCCTCCAAGGTCTCAGCCAAGACTACTATATCGTCAGCGAATCGAAGGTGAGTGAGGTACTCGCCGTTTATGTTGATACCCAGCCTTCTCCAGTCCAGAGTCTTAAAGACATCCTCCAGTGCAGCGGTAAACAGCTTAGGGGAGATGACATCTCCTTGCCTAACTCCCCGCTGCAGCAGAATAGGTTTCGAGCTCTGGTCTTGGAGTCGGACTGACATTGTGCCGCTCTCGTATAAACACTTCAACACCTCGATATAGCGGTAGTCGACTTGGCACCGTTGGAGAGACTGTAGTACTGCCCATGTTTCGATCGAATCGAAGGCTTTCTCGTAGTCCACAAACGCTAAACAGAGGGGCAGGTTATATTCTTCGGTCTTCTGTATAACCTGGCGAAGCGTATGGATGTGGTCTACGGTACTAAAGCCTCTTCGGAAACCGGCTTGTTCGGGAGGCTGGAAGTCATCAAGCCTGCGTGCAAGACGATTCGTAATGACTCTTGAAAACAGCTTATAGACATGGCTCAGAAGTGAGATGGGTCGGTAGTTCTTCAATAAAGCGTTGTCACCTTTTTTGAAGAACAGTACCACCACACCTCTGTTCCATGCCTTTGGCGTTCTCCCTTCCAGTAAGACGGAATTGAACAACTTCTGAAGGGCCGTAAGGATCGGTTTACCACCCGCCTTCAGAAGCTCAGCTGTAATTCCGTCCTCCCCAGGCGCCTTGTTATTTTTGAGCTGTTCAAGAGCCATTCTAATCTCGCACAGGCTGATGTCCGGGATATCTTCTGTATAGTGTCGGGTCAGTCTAGCTCTGAGGTCTTCCGCTAGATCAACTTCGGGTCTGCTAGTTGACGTGTACAGCTGTCCATAAAAACCCTCTATCTCACTCAGCAGCTCAGATCTGGATGTGACGATTCTACCATCCTCAGTCTTTAATTTGGCGAGCTGGCTTTGCCCAACAGACAGATCCCTTGCAAAAACTTTAGAGCCCTTGTTCCGCTCGATGGCTTCTTCTATACACTTGGTACGGAATTGGCGCATATCGCGTTTGAGGGACTTAGAGATCTGTCTGTTGAGCTGCCGGTATAAAGTCGCATCAACTGAGGATTGTAGAACCAGTTCACTTATTTTTTCCATTAGCTTCTGAGTGGAGTCTGAGAGCTTTCTGGTCTTATTTGTCCGCTGGGTCTTAAAAAACTTAGACCCAGCGCTATGGACAGCTTCCACAAACCCGTCGTTGAATACGTCCACATCATCGCCTAGGCAATCGAAACGGTTTTGGAGTTCCAACTGAAAGCTCTCGGGGTTTTGGAGATGGAGTGCAGGACGGAGCGTAGACTTCATCAGTCGCGAGCGTTCTAGCTTAGGACATATATTCAACGTGCCTCTTACCAGGCGGTGATCGCTACCGGTTTTAACCGTACTGATCACAGAAACATCGTTGAATATATGTCTCTTCGTCGACATGATGAAGTCGATCTCGTTTTTAGTTGCACCGTCGGGACTCATCCAAGTCCATTTTCTGTGCTCGCGTTTCTTAAAGAAGGAGTTCATCATGTAGAGTCCCTCCTTCTCCAAGAAACCAGCCAGCAGATGGGATGGTATTCACTAATGTACTTTAAACGACACTAGCGCTCGGCGACGAATGCGGCGTGAGCTGGAACTACACTGCGTCGAGAGTTTGACGTTTAATGTATGAACTTCGTATTCTCTAACGAAAAACAGCGACGAACTCGCCCACAACCTCGCTCACAGCCTCGATTCCTAATGTCAAATAAAACAGCTAGGATTTTAGACAAGGCTGTCTCGACGTCGAGCTCGATGACGAACGCAGCGTCGAATGTGTGAATAAGAGAATAGCATAGCTGAACATAGGCCTGTCAGCCTCCGTAGCCTAGTTGGTAGTGACTCTGCCTACGAAGCTGGAAATTCCGGGTTCGAATCCCGGCGAGGGCTTTGTATATATATTTATTTATCATAAATATTTGTTCCGTGGACTTCACGTATTTAAGTGCCTATATGTATCCATCTATTAAACCTACATACCGTCGCTTGGTACCCACATGTCGCTTGGTATTAATTAAGCTCATGTGGGATTATAAAGTTGGGTGCCGTGTGGTGACGGCAGTAAGAATACATTTGTCACCACCCCAACTCCTCCTGCGGGTGTCGTAAGAGTCGACTAAGGGATTGAAGTGTCACTTACCATTATTTGATAAAAGATTGGTGATGGGCAGCAGCGTCATCATAGTGGACACATTACTGCGATCGCCAATCCGCTTGCCCAGCGTGGCGATTATGGGCAATTACCTCCTAATGCGCCTAATACGCATAGTTAATAGGAGAGGCTGACGTCCAGCAGTGGACTATCATAGGCTGATGATGATGATGATGATGATGGGATTGTAAATCCTATGTTTATATCACCGGATTTGAACCCGGGAATTTCAACTTACGAGCAGAAACCATACAAAGGGTGACCGCTAAAGGGTGACAGTAACAGTAGTGTCTCATATTTTTTATCCCTACTGACCCAGTTTACTGAAAATGTAGAATAAACGCCTTAGAAGCATTCCGGAAGGACGGACGTTCCGGATTCCGTTCCGGCAGCATTCCGGACAAGTGTTCTAGTTTTTACAGACATTTACATACGTAGCTTAGTTCCTATTTGTACGATGCCTCCTACGAACAAATAAAACATGGAAGCCACACTAAATTGCCTTTCAAAAACGGTCCTGAATTTTAGTTGACAAGTGTCACCCCCTCTTCAATGCATCACGGTAATGAATTTCAATATTAACCTATAAAAACTCAAACCGCCATTTAAAAATAGTTGTGATTGGCCCATTAAAGTTTTGATTGTCTATATTCTATAAACGTTGTCAAAGATGTTGCGCCGAGATTTGCGCGGTGTTAAGAAAAGCGCTGTCCTGCATCTTTGCACAATTGAACAATTGGTTTTGGGGGCATTTTTGAGCTGACGTTAAACGTCCATGTTATATATGCTCGGAGGATGCCTCTATAATATTAGATAGTTAATTGTTTATCAAGGGAGCCTAAGTTGTTGCTAAGCACTTGAGAGTTGAAATTCGGGTCTCTAAGCAAGCAAAATCATTTTGAGAAAAGGAAAACATAATCGTGAGCGTTGGAAGACTCAATATTACTACTTAAGGGGAATTAAATAAATAACATCTTTTTTCCCTTGTAAAACTATTACGTGCTCTCGAGATATGTAGAAATTAAATTACGTAGACAAAAGTATTTGTGTTAGTTTTTAGTAAAACGTCCCACTTTGTCGCTTACCATAAAGACGAGATTTCCTTGTATCTTCATATGAATAAACTGACAAAGCGGCTTTATGGCAAACGACAAAGTGGGACGTTTTACTAAACTCACTCAAATTTTATTAGCCATCGCTACCGCGTCATATTTTGGGTAGCGTGCATAGTGCAAGCATTTAAAAATTCCTCATTATAGTTAAGGTGCATTTAGACCAAACGAGCATTCGCTTCCCCGACTCTACGAAATCAACGAATTTCGACGAATCACGTTTTGTGTAACGAACGAATTTCTTAAAGTGGGGGATAGAATGAGCGAATGCTCGTTTAGTCTAAATGCACCTTTATTAACCGCAAAAATCTCTGACGATTTACGGTGTCATGCTATCTGTGTTAACTGGTAAGAGTGAAAATACTAGAAACACACCCTATATTTAAGTTTCATTGGTAGTTACTTATGATACAAGAGCGGAAAGTAAGCTTTTTCTGTACGAGCATCGGTGATAAAACATAAACTTAAAAGATAACCTAATATGCGAGGGAAAATACATAAATGTCAGTACCTAAGTAAATAATAATTTTATAGTAGTGCCGAAAAATGTCACTTACTCATAAGTTTACCTTTAATAAAATAAGTAAAAAAAGTTTTAAGTTAAACGGTTTTTATTGCACCAAAAACTAGAAAATAAAAATTTATTGTAACTAACCGTAGATGCTACTTTCTGAAGATTAGTCACGTGAAACTATTATCACTGTAGTCTTCCCAAGTTGTATGCTGAAAGCCACGTTTAGCCTCTATGTCAGTGGATTAAGCGTTACCTAACCGGAAACTTTTACCAAACTGAAATAAAAACGTGGGGCGTACGCAATTGTGATTAAGTCACTATATGTAGTTATTTAAGAACAAACATAGATATCAAGACAGCACTAGTGTAATAAGTTTTGTTCTGGCTTTGATAAAAGTTATTTACCTCTGTAGAAGGTACGTGTTTGAACAAATGGATAATTAATTGCAAAATTAAAGCTACGATTACATAATTATTTTGAACTTGTATGTTTCTTTATAAAAACGCCCAACGTTTTTATTTTAGTTTGGTAAAAGTTTCCGATTAAGTAACGCTTAATCCACTGACATAGAGGCTAAACGTGGCTTTCGGCATCCAACTTGGGAAGACTACAGTGATAATAGTTTCACGTGACTAATCTACAGAAAGTAGCATCTACGGTTAGTTACAACTAATTTTTATTTTCTAGTTTTTGGTGCAATAAAAACCGTTTAACTTAAAACTTTTTTTACTTATTTTATTTTCAAGTTTTTAGTGCAATTGTAAAGTTAATTTCCGATATTATACCTACCTATTCTAGATCAAAGATGTTGTTTGTAATATGCAATACAATTATAACTAGCAGGTTAAACTCTCGCGCTTTAATCACGACACATATGTAAACGTAATGGACATTATTTTATGTGTAACGAGAGGGGAATCCCTGCTGAATAGATATTTTTAGAAATCCGACACTAAAAAAATGTCTCGTCCTACGCGAACCACTCCAACTGTCACTCTTTCAGCTGGAGGGCCGCAGGCCCGACGGCTCGCCCTACGCGAACCACTCACGCTGTCACTCTATCAGCTGGAGGGCCGCAGGCCCGACGGCCCGCCCTACGCGACCCACTCAAACTGTCACTTTATCAGCTGGATGGCCGCAGGCCCGACGGCTCGCCCTACGCGAACTACTCACGCCGTCACTCTATCAGCTGGAGGGCTGCAGGCCCGACGGCTCGCTCTACGCGAACCACTCACGCTGTCAAACTATCAGTTGGATGACCGCAGGCCCGACGGCTCGCCCTACGTGATCCACTAACGCTGTCAGTCTATCAGCCGGAGGGCCGCAGGCCCTACGGCTCGCCCTACGCAATCCACTCACACTGTCAGTCTTTTAGACGGAGAGCCGCAGGCCCGACGGTTCGCTCTACGCGAACCTGAAGGCCTGAGAGGTCGCCTCACACTATGAACAAGCGGACCGCAGGTCCGGTGCCACGTCCTACGCGAACTACTCACACTGTCAGCGGTTATGGCTCACTAATAATGGTTATTTTACACACTAATAGAGGTTAGGATTTGGAGGTGAGTATTCAAAATGTATATGTTTTTACCCATTAGCTAAAGCCTTACTTTAAATTCAACATTTCGATTAACCTGGCGGTTATGGCAGGCAGTGGCACGTGTCTCAGCAGCATCAGGTTTGAGGAGTTGGAAGTCAGTATTGAATCCGTCTGTATCTTTTCGTCCAATATTCCGCAGGGTTTGAAGACGAAAGTCTTTGATCAGTATATGTAGCCAGTGATGACATACGGTACTAAACCGTGGTTGCTTACAATGGGCCTCATAAGAAGGCTCAATGTCACCCAAAGGGCAATGGAGAGGGCTATGCTAGGACGAGTCTCTCTGCGATATCGGATTAGAAATGAGACCATCCGCAGCAGAATCAAATTAACCGATATAGCTCTTCGAATCGCTAAACTGAAGTGGCAGTGGGCGGGGCTCGTTGCGCGTGGAACCGATGGCTGTTGGTGCGGTAAGGTTCTCGAGTTGTGGTCACGTACCGGAAGGCGCAGCGTGGGTAGGCCCCCCACAAGGTGACCTGGTGAATGAAGGTCGCTGGTTGCAGGTGGCACAGGGCCGGTCCTTGTGGCAATATTTGGGGGAGGCCTTTATTCACCAGTGAACGTCTTTTGGCTGATATGATGATGATGATGATGATGATGATAATGAAATCCGTATGTTTCTACCAAATATCTAAAGCAGTACTTCAAAATCTACATATCGCTAAATCTAGCGGTTGTGGCAGGCAGTAACACTGGAGTATCAGATTTGAGGAGTTGGATGTTAGTATTAAATTCGCATGTTTCTACTTAATATCTAAAGAACTTCTTTAAAATCAAGATATCGATAAAAGATAAACCGGAAAGCGGTTATTGTGGGCAGTACTGCAGCATCAGGAGTGAGGAGTTGGAAGTCAAGATCAGGCTGTTAGTATTTGATTATGCCAAACATGCTATACTTTCATTTTCACGTGTCTAACACTCTCGGTTAAGGTAAGCAGTACGTCTGCGGCATCAGGCTTTGAGGATACAAGGATACAAATATTATAATATTGCATTGTCATGGGGACTTGATAAGAGTTCCAAATTTTATTGATTTCAGTGCAGTAGAAGTGGTGGAAAAATCAATCACAAGATTAGACGCATCGACGATAGTTGATACGCGGTGAAATTAATAAAAACCGTTTAATAAAAACCATTTTCTTGGCACAATCATGCATCGTGAAAAAAATCTTAAGACTACTAAAGATGCATTTAGAACAAACGAGCATTCGCTCTTTCTATCCCCCACTCTACGAAATTCGTTCGTTACACAAAACGTCATCATCATCAACCTATGTTAGTCCACTGCTAGATGTAGGCCTCTCCTATTAACTAGGCGTATAGATAGACGCATTAGGAGGTAAATGCCTATAATCGCCACTCTGGGCAAGCGGATTGGCAATCGCAGTATTGTGTCCACTATGATGACGCTGCTGCCCATCATTAATCTTGTAGAATGGTCAGTGACACTTCAATCCCTTAGTCGACTCTTACGACACCCGCAGGAGGAGTTGGGCTGGTGACAAATGTATTCTTACTGCCGTCACCACACGGCAACAAAACGTGATTCGTAGAAATTCGTAGAATGAGCGAATGCTTGTTTGGTCTAAATGCCCCTTTAGTAGTCCCAAAGAGAACATATCACCACGGCCGGTGCAATTTTTCCCGCATCTTTTTGTGAAGTGCATAATGTGCACTTACTCGAATTAAACTGTTGTTGCTACCACAATGGAACTAGTTTGTCTGACTTTGCAAGTCAGACTGAGCCAAGGTAACAGATTATGAAGCATCACTGATCTTGTTTTGAGTTTTGACACACATTTTGACTGCATGGTGACGGCAGTAAAAATACATTTGTCACCACATGAACTCTTCACGTGGGCATCGTCAAGCAAGCGTCACTCATTATCAGCCTATGATAGTCCACTGCTGGACGTAGGCCTCTCCTATTAACAATGCGTATAGACGCATTAGGAGGTAAAGTCCCATAATCGCTACGCTGGGGAAGCGGATTGGCGATCGCAGTAATGTGTCCACTATGATGACGCTGCGGCCCATCATTTGTTGGTTGGGGTTATTTCTTTAAACGGGTTTTTGGAGATGGTTATCTGTACTTGTACTAATATGTATTCTGTGGTTAAGCTGAAGTAGTAACCACGTCATTCGTTCACATTAATCACCCTAAAAAAAGGATTCCCAGCGCCAATAAAATAAAAAGGGCAGTATAACACCGTTAATATTTGGCAAAATTTTACAGGGCATTAACTTTCGCCTAACGGACAGTTTAATTCGAGCGGAGGGTGTAATTACCCTCTTTTTAACGGTTGTTTAGAGTTTTGGGTAAAACTTTTTGTTTTACCACTGTGCGGGGATTTGTCTGAAGTAATTGTTCGGGCCATATTTTTTCAGTTTAAGGCTTTTGGCAGGTGATAAAAGCGGTTTTTGCTGTATCATAGTGTTGGGTTCTTTTAAAATGTTTTCTCCTCACTCTCACACTATACAGGGTGAAATTTAAATCGTGAATCGTAATTATGTTTTTCTAGCTCTATAAACAACTAACAATTAAATGCCCCACAAGCTACAGCTACGTAATTAAACTATATATTTTTTTAATTGAAGTAATTAATAACGCCAATTTTAACATTTCGTTAAAAATCTAATAATATTCATTACATTTGACATTTTAAATAACTTAAATAATCGTTCTTATTTCTTAGAATTACCTTAAAAATTTAAAAAAAGCCATCAAAAATTAAAAAAACAAGACTATTTCTAAATAACTTGTGGGGCATCCAATTGTTAGTTATTCATAGAAATCATAGAGTTAGAAAAACACGATTCACGATTTAAATTTCACCCCCTATATATAAGATATGCATAGTCACATAGTGTTTGTAACTTTATTTCAGCACATTGTTTGTAGAACAATCATCATGAACTTAAGAGCAGGGCTCTTGTCTGTGGAGCAATTTCCATATGGTCCTTTCCAGTGCCTTTTCTTTAAGGCCCTACGACATGACGTCTACTTTTTCTTTCACTTGGTCCATGTACGCCCTTCCCGGCCTTCCTCTTTTCCTCTTCCCCTCTACTTTTCCTTCTATTATGGTCTTAATTGACCGTGTGATGACGGCAGTAAGAATACATTTGTCACCACCCCAACTCCTCCTGCGGGTGTCGTAAAAGTCAACTAAGGGATTGAAGTGTTACTGACCGTTATTTGATAAAATATTGATGATGGGCAGCAGCGTCGTCATAGTGGACACATTAATGCGATCGCCAATCCGCTTGCCCAGCGCGGCGATTATGGGCATTTACCTCCTAATGCGTCTATACGCATAGTTAATAGGACACAGGCTGATGATGTGATGGTCTGAATTAATCCGTCGTGTCGTATAAAGTGTTCCAACATCTTTCCTCTTCTGTTAGCGATGATTGACAACAGGCACCTCCTCTTTACCCGGTTGAGCACGTCCTCGTTGGTCACTTTCTGAGTCCGGATAATCCTCTCCATACGCCGCCAACACCTCATCTCAAACGCCTCTATACGGTCTCTGCCTCGCTGAGTCATGGTCCAGGCTACATGGTACAATTACAATTAACAAATTACCACCGGGAGCCACCGGGTCTTAGCCGCATAGCTATGCTATTCTCTTATTCATACAGTCAGCAGCAGATATACCTGAGCGGGCAAGGTGTCCAAGAAGTCATGTACACTTAAATCGTCAGAAAAATATGAACATCTAAGTTATCATTTTCACATACGCTTTCAGTTCGTCACATATATCTTAACATTCCAGTTTTTCTTTAACACGTACACTGTTATTTAATCACAATGTCAATAACGGTTACAAAGTCAGTGGTAACTAAGCACTCAAATTTAAGCAGTTGTCATTAATATCTACACGCACTGCCAATCACATATGTCAGCAGCCAAGGTGCCACCCGTTGCTTAGCAGTTGTTATTTCAATGGTAACTAAGCACCAACATTTTATGTGAATAACTTTCAATACTGTAATTTTTCATTCTGTAATTAATTAGTTCGTTGAATGCAGTTTTTGCAATCCAAATGGCAAACGTATTTTCCTAGCTAGCTTCGGCACCTACCGCTGAACAGCTGCAAAGGAACTTTCTCTGTCACTTCAATTAGGGTATAATAAGAGTGACCATGACAAGTTCTTTCGATTTGATGATTTCGGATTTCGCGGTAGCGGCCCTGAGGGCTTATTGCGAGCTATGCACGAAGTTTTGCCTCTTTGTCACACTTACGTTCGACATTGCAAGTGCGAAAGAGAGAGACAAAACATCGTTCGTGGTTCACAATAGGCCCTCTGGTTATAACTTATACAGTGTGTGGCCTTTAACACGGGAGAAAAATGAAATGAGTGACTCCTTAGACTATCGGCAATAATCCTGTAAAGGTCCCGGTGTTTCAAAGTGGTTAAGTTCGGAGATATTGTCATTCAAAGCTATGGACCTTTAGTACTGGATCTTGGCATCCCGATGTCGTAGCTTGTCAGTCGCAAGACATCTTGATAGTATACCAGGTACGAAGTCATAACAATAATTTTGTTTTTATTTTTACACTAATTTGTTACGGTTTTAAAAAAATATTTGTTAATTTTTCAATGATTCAAAAATGATAAGTTATTGATAACTTTTAATTCAAGTAAATGAACCCATAATAATGAAAAATACATGAACAAAAAATTACAAAAAACAGTTTTTTTTTTTTAATTACAATATGTGGAAATGATTGTTGATCAGCTTATTAATGCACCGTTTAAATTTTCACCCCGGTTGTAGGCCACACACTGTATTATATTTGATCCATATGAGACAAGGATTGCTTTGACGTCTGACTGACTGACAACTCACGAAAGCAGTGCAGACTTATCACTGCATACATCTGTCTCAGGTTATGGCAAACTATTCAAAATGGATACATTTCTTTAGAATATTGAAATATGACTTATATTTGTAATAACATATTGTTAGGTAATAAATGAAGGTTGCAGGAGTACATTCATTCCGGACCTAATAATTATCAATATGACGTCAGTAGGTAACGTCAATATTTCATTGCAAGTTTGAGAAAAATAAAATGAGACAGATAACAAACATAAAACATTTTATTTTAAAAAATTGAATGTTTCATACAAGCTTCTTTCGCTGGAGGGAGCGTTGGTGGCCCACCGGTAAAGCTTTCATTCCGAAGGTCGTGGGCTCAAATCCTGTCGGCTCGTACCAATGAGTTTTCAGAACTTATGTACCATACCTATGTACGAAATATCATTTGACATTATTTACCAGTTGCTTTTCGGTGAAGGAGAACATCGTGAGGAAACCGGACTAATCCCAATAAGACTTAGTATACCCTCTGGGTTGGAAGGTCGAATGGCAGTCGCTTTCGTAAAAATCTAGCACTTACGCCAAATCTTGGGACTAGTTGTCAAAGCGGGCCCTAGGCTCTCTGGCCGTGGCAGAAGCCGGGGTAACGAAAAAGCAGGAAGAAGAAGACAAAATATTGTCGCTGACTGTGCTTTACTTCCCACGACCAACTTACACATATCGAGACGATTCTAAGAAACCCAAACACAATGGGAGTTGGTTGTTTCATCACAAAGTTCCTATGGCTACCTCCCAGTTCCACCATCAGATCAGCTCTTTGTCATAATAATATTGCATTGTCATCAAATTTAAGCAGCTCAATCTAAAATCGGGAAATGGTTCAAATTTAACTTGCAAGATTCGATCATAGACAATGAAACTGAAAACTAAGTTGAAACTAAATTCTAAAAGCTTGTAAAAAGAGAAAAGTAAATAAATTATCCTAAAGTTGACTTAGAAGCACCTGTCAAATGATTGAAGAGAAAAATGTGAGATAGATGTATCTGATGACAAGACTGCACTGCTTTCGATGATTGTCAAAACAGTTACTTAAAATAAGTATAGCTATTTTTCAATCAATATTCAACCATATTTGTACCATACAACGTCTATTTTTCCTTCTTGTTCAGATATATTTGCCTTATTGACTGCTTAGGTACCAGTGGTTTTTTAACAGCTGAGGTATCAATGATTTGTTGTATGTTAAGAAATTAAAGAAAATCGACTGTTAAGATATTTGTGACTTGTTAAGCGCTCACAAGTAAATACTATCATGACAGTCAACAACTTTTTGAAAGTTTAAATGTTAACCTCTCTTTGGACACCTCGAGTGTATAGTGACTTCTGATGCTGACTGTACATTCGACGCTGCGTTCGTCAACGAGCTCGACGACGAGACCTTCACTTCGACGTAGAGCGCAGCGCTGCGAAAAACGGTATTCACTAACTTAGAACAGCTCGTCGTCGAACTGTAGGCGGTAACTCTCGACGCAGTGTAGTTCCAGCTCACGCCGCATTCGTCGCCGAGCGCTAGTGTCGTTTAAAGTGCATTAGTGAATACCATTTTAGGCTCGACGCTGCCGCAGCGCTGACACAGCGCTGTTAGCAAGGTGGTTTCCTTAGTGAATAACACTGCTGATGGTAAGCGGCCAGATGGCCTAACGCTGGTGCCGTGGGAGAGGGGGCGGTGTTTGGTGTGGGATGCTACATGTATCAGCACATTCGCCGCCACCCATATCGGTCGTACATCTCGCGTGGCCGGACCGACTGCCGAGACTCAATCCGCGGTGAAGCGGCAGAAGTACGCGCCCTTGGGACCCGGCTACATATTCGTGCCATTAGCGGTGGAGACAGCGGGCTGTTGGGGTGGGGATGCGAAGCAGTTTGTGCCGGACATTGTTCGCCGGCTCAGACTAAAGGGAGAGAATCCCCGCTCTGAGTCGTTTCTGGTGCAAAGGTTATCCATGGCTATCCAGCGTGGAAATGCTTCCAGCGTTATGGGTACTTTTGCACCGGAAACTGCAAGGGACGTGGTTATAATGTGATAAGCTGCGTATTGAATGTAAATTTAATTTTAGTAATTTGTGTTAGTTCTAAATTGTAATTCTTTGTAATTTTAACGTATTGGTTTGAATAAATACATTTTCAACTATTCTTTATTCCATTTTTTTAAATTAACATATTAAGTAGTCACTCTAATATGTAAGTAGGTAAGTGTGTTTTATTTTTCTATAGATCCCGCATTCGCAATCTGAAAGCGTGATTTTTTATTTATCGCTGAAATCGACGTCACGATTCTTAACCCTTCGTTTGTGTTTGATAAGGATCCGTACAATAGATATTGAACTCAAATACATTCATAATTTGAATTAAAAATCCATTGTACTGATCCTTAGCAACCACAGACGAAGGGTTACGTATAATAACCAATTTCTCTGTCTGTTGTATAAAGGTAGTAATTTCTCCCCACTGGCCCATTCCATTTGTATTGATCACCAACTAAACAAGGTATACATGTTTACGTCATGTTGTCAAGTACATTTTGTACCGAATGCATTAAACATCCGATTTCAGAAATACGTGATATCATTGACATAATAGCTTGGTTTGGTTGCACCTATCTAAATGATCTAAATCGAATCGAGCGCATTTCGTGTGATTATCTCGGTCGTGTTATTCAGTAAATCGCCATATTTGGTAACGAAGCCTATATTTGTCAATTCTGTCGAATGTTACATACAGGGCCGGATTTAGGGGGGGCAACCGGGGCTACAGCCCCGGGGCCTCCACAAAAGAGGGGCCCCGAGAATAGAGAATTAGAAATATAAATAAAATCAAATTCAATTTAAAAATTAGTATTTTTTTGAGTATTGAAAGTGATCTACTCTGGGAACTGGATTTCAGCGAAATCATCAATGATTTTTCGGCGAAAAATGCTGGGAAGCTTCCGTTCATTAACGCTAAAAAAAATCCAATTATATTTATACAGTGTGTATATGAAATATAGCCGCATATTGTAACCAGACGTAGATTTAAGTATTATAGTTGTACATGCATTTTACATTCTTTCAATTTTGAAATTCACTGGCTGGTAACATCAAAAAATTAAAAATATACACCGCGCATGCGCGCAGTCAGCGACGCTCAAAAATCAACCTAATGAACCAGTCTAAACGGTCGGTCTCGTTAATGGCGGTTTGTAAAAATTGACTCTGCGGAAATACTCGGATTTGTATGTAAATAGTGTTTGTATATTGTGTGTTAGACGATTATAACAAATATAATATAGTAATAAAGGTGTGTTATGTGGAGAACTGCACCGGGCCCGGATAAAACTTGTAAATGTGTACATATATTGAAGTTTGAAGGACGCCGTGAACTTTATCACTTTTATCAGGTACGTGGTTTCATTTTTGGTGGTTTGTTTAATGCATTACAGGGGTTTATTTCCAAACTATGGATTACAGTTAGAAACTATTATATCGAAGGCAAAAATACGGCACATAATTTGGTCATTCGAACCGGGTCAATGACCTTTTACTCGCGGCGCGCGTTCAGTTTGTAAAAATACGTACCATATTTGTGTTTTTTCAAAATGGCGAAAAGCAAAACAAATGATATTCGATTTAATTTAGAATGTGAGTGGTTACAATCATCTTTTAATATGATGAAAGCCGATATTGGTTCCACTATTTTAGCGGCGAGATTACGAAAGTTGGAATCTCATTTTGAAAAATTGAGTCTTGCATACGAGGGTTTACTTGAGGGCCTCGAGATGGCAACCGATGGTGAAAAAATCAGTGAATATAAAGCGCGTTATAAAAATGCAGAAAATCATTATAATCATTTGGATGCTTTGACCTTGGAAAAACCGAGCCCGGAGGCCGCTGCAACCGCGCCGACGGCATCGGCCCCGCGGCCACGGCTGCCGCAAATCCATTTACAACAATTTGATGGCGATATATTTGCTTGGTCCGGGTTTATGAGTCTGTACAACTCCTTGATCAAGTCAAGGACAGATATTTCGAAAACGGAGAAACTGCATTACTTAGTTTCAAATTTATGCAATGAACCTAAATCATTAATTCAACATTTACCCATGACAGATGCATCGTTGGATATTGCGCTAGAAATTCTTAAGTCGCGTTATGATAATAAACGCCTGCTAGCGGATAGTCACATTTCGCGTATTTTGAACCTAATGCCTATTAGGAAACAAAACTCATTACGTACCCAAATATTAAATCCTCTACTCGAGTCGACTAGGGCACTTAAGTCTTTAGGTTACCCAACAGAATATTGGAGTTTCATATTGTTACATATAAGTTTAACTAAGCTGTCTATGGATATTAAATCTCGATTTGAACAAATACACGGTGGCGTTAATAAGATACCTACATTCGAAAATTTAGTTGAGTTCTTGCAAAACGAATGTCAACTTATCGACACTGCCAATACTTCAGATTTGATAACCAACAAAACGGGAAAAAATATACATGTAATTGAGCAACGTGTAAACAATGATCGCTCGTTCCCTAATTTACGGTGCGCGTTTTGTTCGGTTTCGGGGCACGGGATAGTAGACTGCTTTAAATTTAAAAATAGCATGTCCGCTGATCGCAAAAATTGGGTGCGAAATAATAATCTCTGTTTTCGATGTTTCGGAAACCACTCGGCGGCAATGTGCAATCAATACATTCCTTGTTCACGGTGCGGAAATGTTGGGCATAATTATTTAATTTGTATGACGGAAATGAATGCACCGAATAAGGTTGATACGGTTGAACACTATAATCCGCGCGCACGAAATGAGCGAATCACTAATACGGCTATGGCAGTGCCGAGTACATCTGCCGCGGCCGACTGTGTGCGCGCCTGTACTTGCGGGTCGCTGCGCTCTGATGCGCCAGTGCCATCTATTGCTAACACGGAATAGCAATCAATTACGAGTAATGTTTCTTCGACGCCCGTTTTACTAGAAGATGTTATTTTACCAACTGTTATTGTTGACGTATTGTCTAAAAACGGTGAATTTATTAAGACTCGGGCTCTCTTAGATTTTGGTTCTCAAGTTTCGGTAGTTCGAAAAGATTTTGTTGAAACTTTAGGGTTAAAGAAACATTACTTGAAAACGTCATTGTTGGGTATCGGCGGAGTTCATGCCAAGGGCGGTGATTACTTAGTGAATCTTAATTTTCGGTCGGAACGTAAGGAAAACGTTATTCTATCGGTTAATGCGGTCGGTTTAAAGTCGCCAACGACTTACATTGCGTCTCGGTTCGGTTTATCAAATAAATATAATATTTCGGATTTCGGTTTTGACCACATTCCTCGGGTGGACATTATTTTCGGTTGTGATATACTCGGTGAAATACTTAATAACAAGATCACTATTCGGCAAGGTGGTCCATACGCTATTGATACTATATTTGATCTTGCGGTTTTCGGTCCATTGCGTGGAGTCAGTGGGGAGATACCACGTGGTGTTGAACATTTTTCGGGAATTACTTTGATTGATGCGGTCGAGAGGTTTTGGAAGTCGGAAGAGCCTCCAAGGACACCTGTAAAGGATCCTATGGACGTAAGTTGTGAGGAATTATTTGCTACGACGGTTACGCGTGGATCTGATGGAAAATATGTTGTCCGTTTACCTTTAATATCTGATCACCCGGAGTTAGGCGATTCTAGGCCAAATGCGGTTCGTCGATTTATGGCTTTAGAGAGGCGCATGAAATCACAACCCACTTTTAAGGAAAAATATGTGCAATTCATGGATGAATACATAGAACTCGGACATATGAAACTTTCCCACTTCAATGTGGATTCTGGTAAGGAATATTTCATACTTCCGCATCATGGAATTTTTAAGAAATCTGGAGATGTTGAAAAGATAAGAGTAGTATTTGACGGAAGTGCCAAAACTACCACTGGCATAAGTTTAAATGATTGTTTGTATTCAGGGGAAAAGTTGCAAAATGACGTAACTAAAATTATTTTGAACTTTCGCTTGCCCTTGTTTGTTTTTACTACAGATGTTAAAATGATGTTTCGCATGACCTGGATTCATCCTGAAGATCGACGATACCAGTTAATTCTTTGGAGACGAAATGAGACAGACCCTGTTCAATTTTTTGAATTGACTACTAATACTTACGGGTTGAAATCGAGTCCTTTTGTGTCAATTCGGTGTCTTCACCAGCTGGCTGCAGACGAGAAGGAACGGTTCCCTAATGCTGCTAAACTCCTTCTAGCTAATACGTATGTTGACGACATAAATGGTGGAGCTGACTCTGTTCAAGAAGCTGAGGACCTTATGAAGGAACTCATTGGAATCATGCGAACGGCAGGCTGTGAATTGCGAAAGTGGGCGTCTAACGATCCTCGGTTGTTGACTGGTTTTCCCACGGATCATTGTGAAGTACCTCGATGTTTTGATGATGATGACAGTGCTGGATTTATAAAGGTCTTAGGTATCCAGTGGAACCCAGCAACTGACACATTCACATATAGAATCAACATACCTGTCGAGGAACTAACGCCTAGTCGACGTAGTATTCTGTCGTCCTTAGCAAAATTATTTGACCCACTGGGTTGGATAAGTCCCGTAGTTTTCCGAGTGAAATTATTATTACAGGAATTAATGAGTGATGGAGCTAAACAGGTAGACTGGGATTCACCGGCGCCTAGTCATGTTGTCGAAAAATGGAATAATATTCTGTCAGATTTTGCAAATTTAAGGAAACTCTTCATTCCTCGGTGTTTGAAGATAACGAGTAAGGTGTCCTACTCATTACATGGATTTTGTGATGGGTCGTCTGTTGGTTATGCAGCTGCGGTATATTTACGGTCGGAATCCTCTGAAGGAGAGGTCACGGTTCGTCTGGTTATTGCCAAGTCGAGAATATCTCCGCTTAAAACGAAATTGACGATACCCCAGGCGGAGCTGAGTGCTGCGACTTTGCTGGCAAAATTATTATCTCACGTGTCATTAGCGTTATGTGAACTCTCACTTACGGTTACGGACATTATTGGGTGGTGTGACAGCATGATAACTTTAGCCTGGTTATCTATTGCACCTCATAAACTGGACGTATTTCAGGGGAACAGAGTTTCTCAAATAAATGACCTTAATTTACCTATTTCGTGGTATTACATAAGAAGCGACTTAAATTGTGCAGATGTGGCATCTCGTGGTTGTACGGCAGCACAACTTCTTGAGCATCCTTTATGGTGGAGTCCAGAATGGTTACATCTGCCTCGAGAATCATGGCTCAACCAACCAAAGACGGAGCTTCCTGACGACTTACCAGGATTACGGTCTAAATTCGTATGTAATTCTTTGGCTTTAGATGATATTTTTGAATTATTCGGTCGCTATAGCTCATTTGAAAAACTAATTAACGTAACGGCATTTCTGATTCGGTTTATAAGTAATTGTCGTGGGAATAAAAACTTGAACAAAAATGTGTCGGTATCGGAACGTCGCCTAGCTCTGTCTCGCTTAATACTGATTGTTCAAAAAAAATATTTTTACAATTATTTTGAAAACCTCTCTACTGGGAAACCTATCCGAGACTCTTTGCGAAAACTTAATCTGTTTATCGACAAAGAAGGTTTGATTCGAGTTGGCGGACGCCTTTGTCATTCAGACCTCCCTTATTCGGCTCGGCATCCTATTTTACTCCCCGGAAAAGATAAATTCACCATTCTGTTGGTGGAACATTATCATAAAGTATACTGTCACGTTGGCGCAGAAACATTAGCGTCAATCCTATCACGCAACTACTGGATATTGTCAATGCGATTGGTCACCAAAAATGTAACATTTAAATGCATTCCATGCTTTAAAACTGCTCCTCGGCAACAACAGCCATTCATGGCTGACTTACCTCCTGATCGGGTGCAATGTTCTAGGGTATTTGAAGGAGTTGGGACAGACTTTGCAGGTCCAATCCTTATAAAAAGTAGCAATTTGAGAAATGCTCGCATTCAAAAGTGTTACTTGTGCATATTCGTTTGCCTAACAACGAAAGCAGTGCACTTGGAAGTCGTTTCTCAACTTACAGTTGAAGCGTTTGTTGCATGCTTCACTAGGTTTGTTTCTCGTAGAGGACTTCCTTCGCTAATTCGGTCTGATTGCGGTACCAATTTCGTTGGGACAAATAAGTATTTAAAAGAGATGTATATATACTTAAAAACTCACTATTCTGAGCTTGAACGCGAATTAGTCAAAAACAATATTACTTGGTTGTTCAACCCTCCCAGTAGCCCAAATATGGGTGGACTGTTTGAAGCTGCGGTTAAATCGGCTAAAACTCACATGTATCGCGTACTAGGTGAGCAACGGCTCACTTACGAAGAATTAACCACATTTTTCACCAAGGTAGAGGCAATCATGAATTCCAGACCCTTGTGTCCGTTAAGTTCGGATCCGGCCGATTTGGAAGTTTTAACACCTGGTCATTTCATCATCGGTCAACCACTAGTAGCTTTGCCGGAATACCCATTTGAACAAACAAATATAAGGCGTTTGTCACGTTTTCAACAAGTTCAAAAACTGACACAACATTTGTGGTCTCGTTTTCGCAATGAATATCTTCATACCTTGCAACAACGACCTAAATGGACTTCACGTACGAACTCTCCGGTAATCGATGATTTAGTTCTAATAAAAGATGAAAACTATCCTCCCTTACAATGGAAACGCGGCCGTGTTATTCGATTATTACCGGGAAAAGATGGAATCAACTGCGTTGCTGAATTAAAGGTTCAAAACGGTACCTTACTTCGGCCTGTTTCAAAACTCTGTATATTGCCTTCGGTAGATGGTTGCTAACCAAGCCGTAGCTTGGTTCGGGGGGGAGATTATGTACATGCATTTTACATTCTTTCAATTTTGAAATTCACTGGCTGGTAACATCAAAAAATTAAAAATATACACCGCGCATGCGCGCAGTCAGCGACGCTCAAAAATCAACCTAATGAACCAGTCTAAACGGTCGGTCTCGTTAATGGCGGTTTGTAAAAATTGACTCTGCGGAAATACTCGGATTTGTATGTAAATAGTGTTTGTATATTGTGTGTTAGACGATTATAACAAATATAATATAGTAATAAAGGTGTGTTATGTGGAGAACTGCACCGGGCCCGGATAAAACTTGTAAATGTGTACATATATTGAAGTTTGAAGGACGCCGTGAACTTTATCACTTTTATCAGGTACGTGGTTTCATTTTTGGTGGTTTGTTTAATGCATTACAGGGGTTTATTTCCAAACTATGGATTACAGTTAGAAACTATTATATCGAAGGCAAAAATACGGCACAATAGTCTAACTTTTATGACAATTATTAATTTAGCGTTAACTACCATGCCGTAATTAATTTTTGTTTTTTTTTTGAGCAGCAATGTACGACGTACACTTATCACTAGTGACAGTTGCGACATTACGATGTTTATTGTCAACAAACAACAACAAAGCTTTACATTGCGTGCTGAATTATTTTATATGAAAGAAAAAAGCTTGCTTTTTTTAAATAATTTTGCGATAAATATATTAATTAGTGCCTGTACTAAGACCCCCTAAAGTTTGCGGTTATATCAAATATACACGCTGTATGTTTGTTAAATAATAAAATAATCTATACTTGTTTCCTCAAAAAAATATTAATTGAAAAACTTGACTGAAAAAAAATTGTCTACTTTATTTGGAAAATAATTGGGGGCCTCCACCTCCTTTGTTGCCCCGAAGCCTCTCAACCTCTAAATCTGGCCCTGGTTACATAATATAATATCCTGTTATGTTTAATAAAATAAAAAGTGTAAATAATGTTGTTAGGTCAGCATTACAAGAATCTGCGAGTTATTGTGTAAGTTGTAGGAGGACATTTTCACTTTTTGGGTCATCCGATTAGCGTGAAGTTAAAAAACTTTAATTTCAGTCAGCTTTGTAACGATAATTGTGCACTAAATTTCTATAATAACTCGGTTTTGGTATTCATTTTACAAACTATAAGCCATATTATAATATAAAAACGTCATATCGAGTAATGCAATCGCCGGGATTTGATCCCGGAACCTCCAGCTTCGTAGGCAGGGTCACTACCAACTAGGCTACGAAGGTTGACCATATGGAAATGAGATATTGATATGTTCACCTCTCATCACTCTCAAATGACTAAGAACCTTAGTCGACTCTTATGAGAGGTGTTGACAAATGTATTCTGACTGCCGTCACTACACAAGTACACAGCCAAAAAAAGATACTCAGAATGTGTGAAATTGCCCGTGAATATTTATTTAGCAGTTATTTTATTTATTTAGTTACACCCCTCAGGCAGTCAAGATATTACTCGCAAACCTTTTACACAAAGCTTTGATTCTAACCAAAACCCTTTGCTAAAAAAACTTTGCATTCAACCCTTCCACTACCGACTTAACCCCGCATCCATATGGTTATTCCGTTTTTATTTGTCTTCCTATTTATCGATAAAGCCCTTATCACCAAATTGAATTGCTCGGGACTAAAGGTCTGGGTCCGAAAATGGATGTTAGGGTTGGCTCTTTCGTTTTTTCTTCATCATATTTGATATTGAGGAAAATACCCGTACTTTTGACGCCGATGTCATCAATTTGTATATACTAATCGACAGTAGAATCTAAAAAAATTAAACAAACCTAATAACTTCCATTATTCCATAATCACGCGCTTTTACAACACAATTTTGGTTTTATTCATCATCATTATCATCATCATCATATCAGCCGAAAGACGTCGACTGCTGAACATAGGCCTCCCCCAAAGATTATCACAATGACCGGTCCTGCGCCACGCGCATCCAGCGGGCTCGTGCGACCTTCACCAGGTCATCAGTCGACTTTTTGGGGGGCATACCCTCGCTACGCCTTCCGGTACGTGGCCACCACTCAAGAACCTTCCCGCCCCAACGGCCATCGGTTCTACGCGCAATGTGCCCCGCCCAATGCCACTTCAGCTTAGCGATTCGGAGAGCTATCGGATTTGGCTTTATTACGAACTTTAAATCTTAAACCTTGAGTTCACATACATTTTTGGTTAAAATTATTGATATTTAATAGTATTAACGTAAAAATTATATCTGTGAACGTGTTTAACAATATGTATCAAAGACGTCAAATGCTATGGAAATTCAACCATATTTGTTTACATTTTTTTTAGAGTCTACTGACGATTGGTATACATCATCAGCATCAGCCTATGATAGTCCACTGCTGGACGTAGGCCTCTCCAATTAACTATGCGTATGGATGCATTAGGAGGTAAATGCCCATAATCGCCGCGCTGGGCAAGCGGATTGGCGATCGCAGTAATGTGTCCACTATGATGACGCTGCTGCCCATCAACAATCTTTTATTAAATAATGGTAAGTAACAATTCAATCCCTTAGTCGACTCTTACGACACCCGCAGGAGGAGTTGGGGTGGTGACAAATGTATTCTTACTGCCGTCACCACACGGCATTGGTATACGAGTAATGGTTATAAGTAGGTATTGTAAAACCATCCAAAAGTAAATCGAATATTTTCGATTAGGTGTGACAGTCTTAAGTTTTCTTGATTGCCCTGAAAATTAGCGTCGCAACATCCTAGGCAATGACACATGCTGAGTGGCAGCCGTTTTGATATATTTAACCGACTTCAAAAAGGAGGAGGTTTACAATTCGTCGAAATCTTTTTTTTTATGTATGTTCCCCGATTACTCAAAGACGCGTGGACCGATTTGGAAAATTCTTTTTTTGTTAAAAAGGGTATACCTTCTTGTTGGTCCCATTGTCTTCGGGTCCAGATCTGATGATGAGATCCTGGGGAAATCGAGGGAACTCTTCGAATATTGTAGGCACACATGAAATTTTTCATTTATTTTCGAAGACTAATCAAGTATTTGCGTCTAGTCATGAACGTCTTAAGTTGTTGATCAGATGATGGAACGTACAACTCCTTAGCGATTAGGAGTTGGGGGATAATTCTTTAAATATAACATATTTCGTGTAATTTGGAAGCTATTCGAGTATTTGCCTTTAAGTGGTCATAGTGTCACGTTGGTGAGCTGATGATGGAAGGTACATCTCCCTAGCGATTAGGAGTTGGGGTATAATTCTTTAAATATAACATATTTTGGAGTCTTTTCGAGTATTTACCTTTAGGTGGTCATCGTTTCATGTTGGTGAGCTGACGATGAAAGGTAGGTACTTCTCCTTAGCGATTAGGAGTAGGGGGATATTTCATTAAATTTAACCTATTTCATGTATTTTGGAAGCTATTCGAGTATGTTCCTTTAAGTGGTCATATTCTCATGTTGGTGAGCTGATGATGGAAGGTATAACTCCTTAACGCTTAGGAGTTGAAGGATAATTCTTTCAATATAACAAATTTCATACATTTTCGAGATCTATTCAAGTGTTTTATATTTGCAATTTTGTATGAATCACCAAATAAATATTATATTGTTAATGGCGCAGGCTTAGATAAGGTAAAATCTTCATTTTTTTTTAAACTTGGAGATCGACATAGGTATGGAGATAAATTAAAGTATGTATGCATACAAAGCTAATCAAAGGAGAATTTACTTACATAACAAATCATTTGTGCCAGCCCTACTATGTTACGCATGATCAAACTCGAGTCAAAGATGCGGGAGGCATCCACTTTTTGTTTCACGTGTACTGTACCGAACGGCTGTTGCTTCTGCCTGTGACTTTTCTTTTAAACCCCTAAAAGAAAAACAAGAAAAGTCGTTCAAAAATCATGTGATCGATTGGGGGGGGATATTCAGAATAGGTAGACGTTTGACCACGATCATACCTGCTGGTAAGTGATGATGCAGTCTACGGTGGAGCACGCTTACCTATGAGATACTTATTTACCCTTGTTTGTCAGCGAATTATCACGAATGACCACAATGGGGGATAAGACATCACGTGATTACTCAACAATGTTTATAATCCCACAACGACGTAACAGATGTGCTTACCATAGAAAAAATCAACTCCGCAGTTGCAAGACTCTGGTTGTCACGGGATTCGAACCCGCTTCCTCTGGATTGCCGATTCAACGTGCTTCCAATTACACCAGACGACCTTCCGTGAATCACAGCGAATTAAGTCAATGGTATTGTGAAGCTAATCACTAGCGACATCTGTACTTAATGTTTCGAAGGTACTACAACCTTAAGCCACTCGAAAGACGTGTGTCTACCACAATTGTCCGCAAACTCGACAACTCTCCGTTGCGTTGAATTTTCTATAGAGGGCTAATGTTCATAAATCAAAATAGTCTGCATTTCTGCTGTGCTGTACCAATCTTGTGTAGTCAACGTGTTTCACGATATGTGTTATAATAGCCGTCAAAAGCTATGGAAAGTCCGCCATATTTGTTTACATTTAGTTTTGTTTTCTACTGACGATTAGTATAATGTATATTACATTAATGGCCGTGTGGTGACGGTGGCCGTGTGGTGACGGTAGTAAGAATACATTTGTCACCACCCCAACTCCTCCTTCGGGTGTCGTAAGAGTCGACTAAGGGATTGAAGTGTCACTGACCATTATTTAACAAAATATTGATGATGGGCAGCAGCGTCATCATAGTGGACACATTACTGCGATCGCCAATCCGCTTGCCAGCGTGGCGATTATGGGCATTTACCTCCTAATGCGTCTATATGCATAGTTAATTGGAGAGGACTACGTCCAGCAGTGGACTATCATAGGCTGATGATGATGACATTAATTATAATTATAATATTTGTACATAACTTAATAATACGTTAACGTAACGTAGATACTTTTTTAGATGTAAGGTGTATAATTGTTATTATTTACATGCTGCAACTCAGCTAAATGTGTGAAGCTCTTCAATGTACAATATGACATTTTGTAAATGGGTGGAAATTATTTTCGTTGTCTTATTTTGTGTCCCTATAAAAAGTGACGCAGTGGTGATTTTTGTATGAGATGATGTTTTGTTTTCAATATCTGATGTACGGGTTAAAACCTAGTGTGAAAAAGAAATACAAGTGGACCGGATTTTTTTATTGAGTCGAAACCGCAACTAAAAGCGTGACAGAGTGGTATGAAACAAGACAACGAAAATAATTTTGACCCTAACCACATTTAACGCAAAAAAAATAATTAAAGAACTTACTCAACGACACTTACGACACCCATGGGAAGAGTTGGTGACAAATGTATTCATCCCGTCATATAAATTTATAAATAAAATTAAATGACAAGCTTTTACCGTTTTGGCTATCGAAACCACAAAAGAGGGACAACTATATATGTCACACGGTTCGCTATAATCACAACTGACATGCCACAATTTCTCACTACATTTACAGACCAAGATACATACAACTATCTTAGACCTTAATACCTTCACTATAAGGTCTACAACTTTCGTAACGTTTATCTTCTATTCTGTAAATAATAAGGCCTTATTGTGTATGAAATAAGGCCTGTAGTTTTCTTAGTTTAATTCTATGGATGAGTTTATAATTACCGGATGCTGCCGAATTTCGGTTCTTACTGATCTTCTAAGTACACTGATCTTTTACAAGGTTAGAAAGTATGGAAGAGGCTTCATTTTGTTCATTATAAAAATTGCCAATTTGTGATGTGAATTCTTGCAATGTCGTTATGGACATTTTCACTTTTAGGGATACTCAAATAGCGTGAAAAAAGCTTAACTTTAGACAGGTTTTTGACGATAATTAAGCATAAAATCTTCATGTATTAAAACTTGATTGGTGTTTTTATGTTTTTATATCGATCAAAGTTCATAAAGTTAACACCAAAGTTTAGTTTTTATTGAAATTAAATGCTTGATTGTCGTTACAACAGAAATGTCACAGTGGCAAACAAGTTGTTTGAAACAACTGTATCAAATTTTGGATCCCTGTGGCATGCCATACAAAATGTATGTATCAAATAGTGTAGTACAGTATATTTATCTATAAAATAACTATACTGGACACTGAATTTACATATATTTCTATGAAAGCGTTCCAAAGCAATATCCCCTTACCATACATGAGGAGTTAATATGTAAATCTGATCCCCTGTTCTATGTAAATATGGGTTCTGTAGACTAAAAGCGCCAAATATATTTTTAGATATTTTAAAATATTGAAACAAAGAATATTTGTATAAAATTACTTGATTTTTATACAATTTAAAACGAATGTGCGACTAAATGGCTTAACTTACATCATCGGCCTATGATAGTCCAGGACGTAGGCCTTTCTTATTAACTATGCGTATAGACGCATTAGGAGGTAAATGCCCATAATCGCCACGATGGGCAAGCGGATTGGCGATCGCAGTAATGTGTCCAATATGATAACACTGCTGCCCATCATCAATCTCTTAGCAAAATAATGGTGACACTTCAATCCCTTAGTCGACTCTTACGACACCCGAAGGAGGAGTTGGGGTGGTGACAAATGTATTCTTACTGCCGTCATAACACAGCTTAAGTTAGCTAACTTAAACTAACTTAAAACTTATTTTAGGTACAATTTTTCCAATATTGTGCTTTACTTACCTCTACCTACTCAGAATCAAAAGTTCAAATGTTTATAATACGTACTTATACATTTGGAATACATGGGAACTTACGTTAGGTACTCGTATTTTAATTGTTTATTTTTTAATGTATAACTTTTTAAGTTTTGTTTTCTTTAATGTTGTTATTCTTACTTTACCACTAATTTGTTAAAAGTCGTTTAAATTTTGACATATAAAAAATATACATTAATTTGACGGCATGAAAATTATTGTTTCCTTTAAATTAAATATTTCATGTAAAAGGCCAATTTGTCAAGTAAGTATATAATGATAAATAAATATGCACAATTGCACACCTAAGTAATGATCTAATCGAAAAAAAAACTATGACATTGATAAGTCTCTCTCCACACAATTATACCACACCTATGGCCAGGTCAAAAAGAGTGCAGCAAAAAACTCAAATTAACAACACCAAATGGTAGGTTTGTGCGTCCGGTTATAGCGTTACACACGAATTTGGGGCTTATGTGTGTCAACGAGCTTATAAACTGTTCACTGTGGATGTGGTATTTCAAGTAACTTGTAAAACCAATTTTTTTGTACAGATGGTGCGTTTTTTAGGCTCTAGTGCGAGAAGTGTGTCATTTTACGTCAGGTCCAAAACTTTGGAGGGCCACCTGTACCAAAAAAACGTCGTACGAGACACGTTTCAAGTTTTTCTGCTGCGAACTGCGAAAGACACTGGTTGTCACGGGATTCGAACTCGCTTCCTCTGGATTGCCGGTCCAACGTGCTTCCAATTACACCAGACGACCTTTCGTGAATCACAGCGAATTTAGTCAATGGTATTGTGAAACTAATCACTAGTGACATCTATACTTAATGTTTCGAAGGTACTACAGCCTCAAGCCACTTAAAGACGTGTGTCTACCACAATCGTCCGCAAACTCGACAACTTTCCGATTAATCTATAACTGTCAGAAGTTCTTTCTTAGGAATCGGTAACTAGGCTAAATCTAATAAATTGTTAAGAAGTAAGTATTCGTTTGTACTTTTTAGGTAGGTACAGAGACTTATTAAAGGAAAATGGAAACTATAGGTCTAGATTAAGAGAAGAAATTGTATGAATATTTTTGAACGATAGTGATGTTACTCGACGTCTCTGAGAATTGTGAACGGATTTTCAATTATTTTTGAATCGAACGGGTATAAAATGAAACGGTCAGACAAACCTTGATATCAATTTCAAACACCTTTCTATTGATACGACACACGCTTATACAGGGTGTTTTTTATATCATTAGCCATATTGCAATATGTGTTGGGTAAAGGTGTAAAAAAAAATTTGGTAAAATAAAAATAATCCATTTTTCATTATCCTTTTATAGATTTTTTTTTAAATCCCATTATCTAACGAATGTTTGGTCACTATGATCACTTGCTTACTTTGCGTACTGCCCCACCATCTCATAACTGCCAAATCAGATTGGAAAGGGTGTTTGAGTTTGCAACTTTAATTAACCCGCATAAGGTAACTAATTCAATGCGTTAATAACGTATCTTAAAATAACTTGTTTTATTTTTCTGTGTCTAACATTTTTCATTGTTTCTATTTGAATGTAATTGTACTGTATTATGTATGTATGTAATTGTATATTTATTTTTATTTTATTGACTTATGTAAGTAAGTTTAATAGTATAATTTAAATATTGTGTTTCGTTACTTGTCTTCTGTTTTAGCATCACCTACTCTAAGTTTAAGTTTAAACTAGGGCTCACGGTACACGTGTAACCCGCCAAACCGGATACCCGTGTTCTTAAGCCCGACGGTACTAAGAACCCGAATTACACGAACCCGCCGGGTACCCGTGTCCGTGTCCAATACACGGATACCGTTTACACGAAACCGCGTGCTACCCGGGTACCCGGGTACTTAAGACCGAACCGAACGGGTTCGAAATAATTTGACCAAACGCAAACAAGGTATATTATTGAATGTAACCTGCAGCTTCGTTCGACACTACAAAACAAACGTGTTCAGGAAAGGTCAGCCGATATAACTTTTTTTTGTTTTTATAAATTTCGACTCTATCTGTTACGCAATAAGGTCTATTTGACACAATTAACCTTCCGCTTATGTACCCATTTGTACTATAGCTCTTAAGTCTCACGACCCATACTTCGGTACATAACTTTACCCTTAAAAAGTAGACTTTCTATGCATACACGGCTTCTCGTCAAGGACGTCCCCGAATCCGCGGGTAATTAAAGTCCGTGTAAATAATACCCGTGTACCCGTGTACCCGTGCAGACGGGTATTATTTACACGGACTTTAATTACTCGTGTAAATCGGGTCATAAACCCGTGTACGTGTAACACGAACACGGGTATGAGAAACGTTGACACGAAACCCGGACACGACCGCGAGCCCTAGTTTAAACTGCTTTTATTCCGCTTCCTTAGGTTGTCTGGAAGAGATCGCTTTTAAGCGATAAGACCGCCCATTGTAATACCTGTACCTGTAACACTGTATCTGTTATTTTACTGTTTTTTTTTTGGTGTGCAATAAAGAGTATTGTATTGTATTGTATGAATTTGAAGAATGTAATTGGTCAATTTTGCACATCTCCGCTCCTCTCCGCCTCAACGGAGACGGAGCCTTAAGATTGACAGTGTTTCCTAGCGGCTAGCACATTTTATTAGGGTAGCTACCATAGTGACACGTAAGCGACAAAAATTGGGTAGATGTTTTTTTTCATTGAATGCTCCTAAACACCCACTCCAAAAATTTTCGTAGGTCCAAACCTCGTAGCACCGATATCTCAATTAATCCCATTCCATGTTTGCTTGTTCCGTGTAATTTTGGAACAATTGTCCAGGATCTGGGGTGATGCGATCTTGCGTTGGTCGGCCGATTTACGTACGACGTGCACACGATTGTAGACCGAGGTCTAACCATACTTTTGGTATGTCATTGGTTTTTGTTGATCACAAAAGAAGAAAGAAAAAAGATTTATTTGTGGCTTCAATACAATACAAAACAAATATTCTTTATTGCACACCTCAATAAATGAAAACAATTACAGAAAAAGTAGCGACTTAACTAGAGGTAGACAACAGGCGGTCTTATCGCTAAGAAGCGATCTCTTCCAGGCAACCTTTAGGTAGCGGAAATAATTACATTTTACATTACTTCACTTTACAAAGAAACGCATACACATTCAAAAGGAAAATAAACAAAAACAAAGTTTGCAAAGTACCACAAAACGGTCCCCAATTCAGCATAAAGCTGGGGCCTATAATTACAGTCCAGCGCTGGTTTATTTCAGTCCACCACTGGACATAGGCTTCTCCTATTGCATGGAGACTCATTAACATCTCAGATATCACATCAGCAGCCTATTTTGGTCCACTGCTGGACATAGGCCTATTGCCTATGCGTTTACGTATTAGGAGATAAATATCCATCGCCGATTTGACTCTGTCATACTACCAAGGCGTCAACAGTGCGACAGAAAAAATCCCGAAATTAGCGGATTTCGAAGTTCTCGGTAGGGCTGAATTAGAACTACAGATAGAAATATCATCGCCGTCTCTCAGCCTATGTATGTACCTTAACAATATGTAACATTTACAATCGCCCCAAAATGTTTACGACCCCTGCCGAAACCGCCCGTACTTTATAGGTAGTACGTTACCTCTGGCTAATCGAGAGGGACGCAGCTATCTGATGGAAAGGGATCGTAAATTTTATGTGCGACAGCAATTTAAATTTTTAAATTATATGGAGTTTATGGATTGCGTGCATTGGAGGTAGATTTAATACTTATAATAGTACATTGTGCATCAAGGGAGGTAAGTACGGAATTACTGACGAGAGTGTCAACGCCGTTGGCGGAGGTTTAATGACTCGAGTTAGTATTCCACTTACCGACCGTGATGCATACAATGTTTTTCATCACACTTGCCGACAAAAAAATAAGTTTCAAGACAAAATATTATTAAATGACGTACTGACATTTCTATTATTCCCTAAGGAATTTAACTTTTCTGTTACTCCCGCTATGCATGCAAGCAATGGCGCACTTAGACAGCAAGTGTAATGAAAATAACTTATAATTTCGATATTAGGTCATTGTCAGATTTAGGTTATCGTCTTTTCGGTGGATATACCTAAAGTTAGGTAATTCTTGTACTAATTTTGGGATAAAACAATTGACGGTACAAGTAGGTTCCCCGGTCTATAGCCCTATGCAATCAAAACATAGATTTATAAAAGCTGTTAACTTTTGACCACCGAGTGGACAACTTTTGTTTTTCGGACTGACCCATTAAGCAGATAAAACTTTTGAAATACATTATATTTTTTGTAGAGAAACATCGTTACATTAAATTAATTCCTTGTAGGTAGGTAGGTACATAGGTGGGCATTTTCGCGAGAAGAGATCCAAAAAAAAAAAATTTTTTCATCACACTTGCTGTCTAAGTGCGCCATTGCTTGCGCGCGTAGCGGGAGTAATAGAAAAGTGAAATTCCCTAGGGAGTAATAGAAATGTCAGTACGTCATTTAATAATATTATGTCTTAAAACTTATTTTTTGGTTGGCAAGTGTGATGAAAAACATTGTATGCATCACGGTCGGTAAGCGGAATACTAACTCGAGTCATAAAAGCCCTCCGCCTAATGGCGTCGGGCTTCTAACACTCTCGTTAGTAATTCCGTACTTACCTCCCTTGATGCACAATGTACTATTAAAGTAGTTAAATTTAATGTTTTTCCTACTCAGAATAACGAGTTCTTTCAGTCTAGGAGAAAAAAAGTACAAGAAAAAATGGTCCCACATTTTTCATACATTTTACATGCTCTCCACTTTGTAACCGTTGTACAAAGTGTTTGAAAAACGGTTACGTAATAGAAATAAAAAGTTGGGACACTTTTTTTCTTCTAGTAGGATCGAAAGAGCTCATGATTCTGAGTAGGAGAAACATAAAATTTACCTGTTTCAGAAAAATAAGTTTTTGGATCTCTTCTCGCGAAAATGCCCAGGTACAGAATTATATCACAATCTTGTTTCTGCGTTTATTCAATAAAATAATAAATATCGAAAAAACAAAACTACATCACAGTAAAATAAACCAAACATAAATTACAAATACATATCTCTTGTTCAGTTAGCCTTCTATTTAAACCCTTTTGTTTAATAACTTAACACAAAGTGCTTGCGTTGAGGGCACTAAGCGACGATATAATACGTGTATATTATAATAAATAAAAACATATTAGATACTCAAACACAGAATACTATCGTTGTTCATCATCATCATATCAGCCGAAAGACGTCCACTGCTGGACATAGGCCTCCTCCAAAGATTGCCACAATGACCGGTCCTGTGCTACCCGCATCGAGAGGATTATCGTTGTTCAGGGAATAAATATTTGCGAGAAGCACACAAATAAATGCCTCCACTAGCATTCGAATCCAGAACCAGCGGCTTTGTAGCGGTATGAAACTGTTTTATACCCAGCTGCCCTAAAATGGAGTGTATTTACGCTTGGCAAACGAAAGTTAACTAGCGAATCAATAATATAGGCCTGTTTTTTAACCGACTTCAAAAAAAGAAGGAGGTTCTCAATTTCACTTTTTTTTTGCTGTTACCCGATATCTCCGAGAATCGTGAACCGATTTTTTTGTGTGATCGAACGTATAACCCTGAGATGGTCCCGTTGGCACCAAGTTGGGGTCCTATGATGATGATCTTGAAGAAATCGAGGGATCTCTTTAAATGTTATAGGTACAGTCGTACAGTGACAATCAATATGAAAGCTGCTAGGACTGTCATATTATAGCTACTATGACAAGGTACGAAATGGGTAGGAAATTAAATTCCTCGACCGTACATGTATAGCGCTTTTGGTAATTTTGATTCATTTATGATAGGAAACCAATGATGGAAACCACAGATGATAGGATCTTGGAGAAATCGGTTGAAATTGGTTGTTTTAAATTTTTAATTTGGTGATTATATCCAAAACTGGTGAAGGTCGCAGGAGTCCGCTGAATGCGGGTGGCGCAGGACCGGTCATTGTGGCAATTTTTGGGGGAGGCCTATGTTCAGCAGTGGACGTCTTTCGGCTGATATGATGATGATGATCCAAAACTAATAGTACATTATTTAGAGCTGCATGTGATAATAAGCTTCACGTCCTTTCTATGGCAATACCCACTGATAACGGCTACGAAATCTTTTTCCCTGTATAATTATCCTCATCAATGGGTTTTTACTATTTTAATAACCTTTGTATTCAATTATATTTGCCGTGTGGTGACGGCAGTAAGAATACATTTGTCACCACCTTAACTCCTCCTGCGGGTGTCGTAAGAGTCGTCTAAGGGATTGAAGTATCACTGACCATTCTACAAGATTGATGATGGGCAGCAGCGTCATCATAGTGGACACATTACTGCGATCGTCAATCCGCTTGCCCAGCGTGGCGATTATCGGCAATTACCTCTAATGCCCCGGCCACGACATTGGTCTAAGGCGACGAATCCATGAGATGGAGCGGGATGCCGATATGGGTACGAGAGGGAGCACCATACGTTTTCCGCTAAGCCGGTCGCCTTAGACCGATATCGTGACCGCGGCGTTAACGCGTCTATACGCATAGTTAATAGGAGAGGCCTACGTCCAGCAGTGGACTAACATAGGCTGATGATGATGATGTATTCAATACCATAATGACCAAAATAATTTTAACTATACATTTTAAACAGCTTTGTTTACAATAGGGTCGACATAAAAACGACATTAAAGGACCCTATTTGACTTTTAATTTTACCTCAAAGGATAATTATGTTACTATGTCATCCACGTCCTTATCTATTTATTACTATTAATATAACATTTTAACAGTACAGGAAAAACTACGAGTAACATAGTTTCAGTTAATACAGTATTTCGTTCCTTATAACTCGTGCCGGATTACAAAAATAAATATTTAACTATCAACGAACCATCGAAATCATTTCTGGAATAATCGGAACCCAGAAAAATCATTTCTAGAATAATCGGTTTATCGGTACAAAAAATCTCAGTACCAGGATGGAAAAAAACAGAGAAAAAGTGATGTTACTATTCCAGAAACCAAAGTGTTTTAGTGTTCTTGCGTGGAGTTGTGCTTTCACCGCTTTTTATGTGTTCATGTTTCATTTGACTTATAATCTACATCCGAGACGATCAACGGAAATGATTCGATACGTAGTCAGGAACAGAGTATTTCTTTCATTTGTGCATATATTGATGATGTTAATGTTATGCTCTGACAGTTTTAAAGAATATGAAATCGTTTTGAGCGACGCGAAATATTTTACGGAATCATTGCTGATGTTATGGACTTTAGTGATGTCATTTGTTATCATTTCTCGTATAATAGTTTGTGCAGATGCAGAGTTCAGTAAATTACAACTTACTGTGTTTTGTGTTTTAGCTGCATGTTTTATTCAAATGTATATACAATATTTAATGAATGATATAGAAAAAGATTTTTCGGTGAATCCGATTGAATTATTACTTTTAATGAGAATTTTAGTTTTAATCGCTACCTATGCAATTCCTTACACTGCATTTATTCTTTTAGTATCATACCTTTGGACATATAGTATGTATTCGGTTTATTACAAAAAGTTGTTGATACTTGCGTTTATATTTTTAGTTAATGATAGTGTAATGATTATTTTCGTAACGACTTTAGATATTATTTCTGACGATATATACCATAAAACATTGTCAGTATTGTTATGTTTAAGAATTATAATAGAAACAAATGTATGTCAAAGCTTAACTACATAATTATATAAAAAACACATTTTTTTTCTTTTTTCTTTCTTCAAACATGCGATTCCTACGATACGTATACTTAATTTTTGTATAGGTCGCGAACAATGTAAACACCTTGTACTTATTCAAAATGTAATTTTTCAATTTACGTCATTACGTCAATGCTGCTTAATGGGTGTCATATTTTATAAACTCTTTCCAATAGCTTATGCTAAATCATTAAATCAATGAAATAGTCCTAGGTTATGGTCTGTTTACAATTATCACACCTTCCGTAAAGTATGAAATTTGCGATATACAGAATGTTCGAGAGCATTGCGAGAGATTAAAACTATGCATTCTAGACGTTCAAAGAAACAAAAAATATTATGTGACCTAATGTGTTACAACACCGAAAAGATTTTTTTTTCTATTTGTACACTTTTTAACATTGTCAATACTTTTTATCATAGCAACAATTCGTTAATTTTTTTTAAGTCTATTCTTATTTTTTGAATGCCAGGCAAGAGGTGAGGTAATTATTATAAGACATTGTGGTAGCGTTTTAAGCAAAAATAAGTTTTATGACTAGTTACGTCGAAAAACTTATTTCGAAAAAGGTTAATTATCTCTGGAACCAAGCCGGATCCAGGAAATTTTGAATAACATTAAAGACTCTAAATATGGTTAGAATTGCACCATTATAATCTCTCGCAATGCTCGCAAGCACCCTGTATGTAACAGAAAATATAAGTAAGTCAAAACATTAATTATCTTCATTTCACAAATAATTGACTTATTTTTACACCAAACGTGCTCATTCTATCCCCCACTCTACGAAAACGAATTACGTTTTGTGTAGCGAAAGAATTTCGTACAGCTTGGCAAAAAAGAGTAGAAATTAAAAAGTAAGTAAACATCGTAGTGTCGTCCCTTTCAAATCAATATGCGTGAGAAAACGGGACGACACTACAATGTTGCCACTTTTAAATTTCTACTCTTTTTTGCCAGGCTGTAGCGTGGGGATAGAATGAGCATTCGTTTTTAAAGTAAATCTACCTTTATGCTACCTCGTAATTCAATGTTTTGCGCTCCTGTTTTCTTTGCCAGCACCTAGTCGGCAAATCACGTCAATGGTCGACAAAGTTCGCTAACGACGCGGTCTAACGTGTATAAATCCACACTCCACTCGTAGTCCAAGAGCTAGCTATGGTTTTCAAACATTTTTCTGTTCCTTGAACAGAACTTTTCCTAGATTGTGACTCCAGATAACTTGTAGCACAGGCCATAAATCTATATTCTGAACAATCTGAACTACAAAATGGGTCAAACGCAAACTCATATTCGGAGTCTTTCCGGTGGACAATCTGAAAGTTAATCCCTATAAAGCTTGATTTCTTATGAAAGCCTTAACTTCATTGAGATGTACTCCTTTTTCATTGCATTGTATGAATAAAATCATTACTACTTGTCCACAGGCTGTTAACTATCGACCACAGGAAAGAAAAAGTGCGTGTTCAGCTGAACTGTAGAGCCCCTCTTTCCTGTGGCCAATAGTAAGCAACTGGTAGGAGTGTAGTCGTGATTTTTAAATTAACTCTCATAGCCCTTACTAACCCTTAACTTTTAAAATGTCCACCGGAAAGATTCATAACATGATTTTGAGTTTGACCCAAATATGCCTAGGTCCTTGTCAACTGCTAAGACATCGTTAAGAAAAGATGCACGGTGAAGTGAAGAATGAGAGTGACTCCTTTTCCTCGCTGGCGGGATTGCATCGTGGGCATCGCCTAGGGCGGAGTTGGATGGTGGGAACTGGAGGCACCCACTGGGGAATTTGTGATAGTATGAAACGATTGTGTGTCTTGCCTCTTAACAGTTTGCTACAAACTAAGAAATTTTAAAGTACCTACGGCCATGGCAGCTCTGCTAGAAAAAATTCTAGACTGTCTAATAAGGAAACTTCTAGACATATACATCTACGCGCAGAGTCACAAGTTTTTACGATATTCTCCAGATCCTTTACCATACTTTAAGACATACGAGTGCAGAGGAGGAATTCGAGCCCAAGTATAAGACATGACGCAACACTTCTCACCGTTCAAGTCTAGGCTAGCCCTGCCCCCTAGGCTATTATCCCTGTCCGTTGCTAAATTGCTAAAAATGCACATATTTTTCAACTTTTTGTATTTTTTTAAAGATTTTTTCTCTACACAATAGTGAGGAGGCTAGAACGCACGATTTTTTTTAAGTTGCCAATTTAAGGCTAAATATAAACGCGACAAGCTGAAGGCCAGACGGCATGTGGCCAATTATTACGATATATTATCTAACTTGCAGCGACTGATGATTTGATGATATATATTCAGCCTCCGTAGCCTAGTTGGTAGTGACCCTGCCTACTAAGCTGGAGGTTCCGGGTTCGAATCCCGGCGAGGGCATTCTTTGTGTATTTATTTATCACAAATGTTTGTTCCTTGGTCATGGCTGTCTATGTATTTAAGTATCTATATGTTTCTATCTATTATATATATCGTCGCCTGGTACCCACATCACAAGCCTTAATTGAGCTTACCGTGGGACTAGGTCGATTTGTGTAAGATGTCCCAAGATATTTATTTATTTATTATTTATATTCTGTGCTCGGCTCTCGGCCTAACTCAGGGCCAATCCGCAACTCGGAGTTTCGGGCAGTTTTCTCCAGTTTTCGCCTTCGCCTGCCAACTCCGAGTTTTCTCTTTGTCGGTCTACTTAGCGAGTTACCGTGAGTTATTATATGTACGTAACAGTAGCCGTACTATGAGTTTTCAAGTATTGATAACATTAGGTTTTACTCGATACGTAAAGCAGGCCATCGCGCTCGCTCCAATATGTCAGTGCGAGCGGGATAGAATGCTTTCATCATCATCATCATCAGCCTATGATAGTCCACTGCAGGACGTAGGCCTCTCCTATTAACTATGCGTATAGACGCATTAGGAGGTAAATGCCCATAATCACCACGCTGGGCACGCGGATTGGCGATCGCAGTAATGTGTCCACTATGATGACGCTGCTGCCCATCATCAATCTTTTATCAAATAATGGTCAATGACACTTCAATCCCTTAGTCGACTCTTACGACACCCGCAGGAGGAGTTGGGGTGGTGACAAATGTATTTTTACTGCCGTCACCACACGGCCAATGCTTTACGTGTCGAGTAAAACCTAACGTTACCAATACTTGCAAAATCTTGGTAAGGCTACTGTAGCCGTACCATAAGTAGGAAAGTAAAAGATACGCTAGGTTTAACTCGATATTGGAGCGAGCGCGATGCCCTGCTTTACGTTTCGAGTAAAACCTAACGACAGCTCATGGTAGGGCTACTGGTCTTTATGATTTTACTTGCGCTTAGCACGCTTAGCGAAGAGCTTTTGCACGCAATATGTTTAGGTGAATATTCTAGTTTATTATACAGGGTGTATTTTTTGGGTATTGATCAAAATTTTGATGAACTTGTGCACAAGGGCACGAATAAGGTCGCCATATTATAAGGATAGGAAAGGATAAGTAATGAAACGAGTGAGCGCTGGATTAATACTGGCTTGTATTTTAGGTATTCCACCTTAAATATACAATTATTGTTACATAGAGTAGTAGTATAAAGGAACACACCACATTTTACTACGAGTATAGTACCAAAATCCAAATAGCGAATAAAAATCAGCAATTCCGCCTACTAAAAAAACCGGCCACACTCTTCACACTTCCATTTAAAGAGATCATTTAAATTGTTGAATGAATTAGTCTTATTAATCCGTTGTGATGTCCTAAAACCACGATTGCAATTAAAATAAATTCCAAAATATAAATAAAAAACATGTCCATTTTTAAGTAACTTGTGGAGAATACAATTGCTAGTTAGAAAAACGTATTTTTGTTCACAACTCATGTTTCACCCTGTATATTATGGGACAATATTACACAAATAACCTTCGCACGGTAAACTTAATTAAAGCTTGTGTTTTGGGGAATAAGATACGATGTACAATAACAGTGTGTTTCAATTTCAATGACCCGGGGTTTTACGAAAATAAGTAATAATTACTTTTAAAATTAGCATTTTGAATCGAATAATGTTCACGGTTTGGCTAGAAATCTGCATCGCATTCCTCGATATTGATAAAAGCCAGTATCGTAGACACACACTGTAGATATACTTAAACACAGAAAAAACCATTAGGTAGGTAACCAAGAATCAAATGTTTGTGATAAAAACACAAATTCAATCGGGATTGGAATCCAGAACCTACAGCTTTGTAGCAGGGGGCGATTGTGGGCTTTTGCCTCCTAGTGCGTCCATCATCATCATCATCATCATCATCAGCCTATGATAGTCCACTGCTCGTCGTAGGCCTCTCCTATTAACTATGCGTATAGACGCATTAGGAGGCAAATACCCATAATCGCCACGCTGGGCAAGCGGATTGACGATCGCAGTAATGTGTCCACTATGATGACGCTGCTGCCCATCATCAATATTTTATCAAATAATGGTAAGTCACACTTCAATCCCCCAGTCGACTCTTAGAGGAGGAATTGGGATGGTGACAA